>JACXGK010010600.1:0-17618 GCA_016801125.1 Novumbra hubbsi | reverse complement strand
CACACACACACACACACACACACACACACACACACACACACACACACACACACACACACACACACACACACACACACACACACACACACACACACATCGGTGTCGACCGGGCAGGCTGATTATAGCTCACGTCTAGAGGATTGTTCAGGGCTAAGGGTAGGATGCACATGGAGAGAGAGGAAGGGATGGAGAGGGAGAGAGAGAGGGGGGAGGGAGAGAGAGAGAGAGGGAGAAAGAGAGGGGGGGAGAGAGAGAGAGGGAGGAGGGAGAGAGAGGGAGAGAGAGAGGAAGAAAAGACGCACAAAGAGGTCCAGCCGTCGAAGTGACGTGACGCAGCGCTGTGAAACGGTTAACGACGTGGCTTATAGCAGCACAGATAATCTCCCCCTCTCCTCCTTTCACTTCCCCTCTTTCCCTCTGCCCCCCCCACCCCTCCTCTCCATTGTGACATTGTGCGTCTCACTATAGAACAGCAGTGTGGAGGACTGAATGGACTTTCTGGAAAATAAAATTCATAATATAAACCTCTCCAATCTCTCTTCTTGTCCCCCTTATCCTCCCTCCATCTCCTCCCCAATATCCCAGCACTCCTCCGCTCCCTCGTTCGGGGCGGAAGTTAGTGAGAGGGTCCTCCGTCCGCGTCGGGGGGGGGAGGTCTACATGAACAAACTGAGAACAGAGTCATTAGCAAGGCTTGTCCTGAAGGATTGGGTGGAGGAGGTGGGGGTGTATAGAGAGGAGGAGGGGGTTGATGTTTGTGAGAAAACGGAGCGAGGGAATAAAAGCCAAAGAAAGAGTGAGGGTGCGAGGTGGATAGAGGGAGGTGGCAGGTGGACCGAAGGAGGTGTCAGGTGGAGAGAAGAAGGTGTGAGATGGGTAGAAGGAGGGAGCTCCTTGGGGAAGGTTGACGACAGCAAATACAGGAACCGGCTTGCTAGGCTCTAATGAGAAACAAGGCACTTCACCTTCTCCCTCCACACCCTCCGATCGCTCCCCCCCCGTGTCACTAGCACTTCACCCCGCCTGCCGTGAACGTGTTTAATCAGCTCATCAATCTTGGCGCAGACAGAAGGAGAATCAGCAGAAATCCAATAAGCGATACACAGGATCGTTCGTTTGGTAAGGAGGGCCGGGTTCAATCACCACTCGCACGCCAACCCCACCCCTCTTCCCGTCTTCATTTCCCTGCACTCCATCTGCCCATCTATCTGTCCATTACCAATCAAAATGTTCCGGTCTGTACTCCCAGGATGTCCGTCAGATCAGATTAATTTAGCAGATTATTCCCAGAGATTGGGACAGATTACCAGTTAACCTCCAGGACCCACCCAGACACACAGACACGCGCACAGAAAGAGTAACATTATACATAAATGATTGATGGAGCAGGAGAGGGGGGAGAGTTAAAGTAGGTGTGGAGTGATGGCAGGGTCTATCGACTGAACAGAGACGAACAGAGTAATAAACATGGGGCCAGATAGAAAAATAAATAAAAAGACCAGCCCTCATTGAAGAGGAGATGAAGGTAGATGGAGTCCTCCACATTCAGGAGAGAGAACGCCATTCATTGTGAAGGGAAGGGAACACTGGGGGACCACAACTCCAGAAGACTCCTCCAGGAAACACAGAAGTGGGACAGGGAGAGAGATAATGTACACAATAAAAGGGAGACGAAGAGTGAAGTAAGTGATGTAGGAGATGAATAAAAGGAGATGGCACAGGGAGGTGAAGAGGGAGGAGACACCTATGTCCAGAGGTAGGATGGAAAGACGAGGCATCCCGGAACTATGAGGAGAGTTAAAGGGAGGAAGGGAGGAACGAGAGTTGCTGGAGACCACAAAGTAGAGAGAGACCAAGAAAGAGGGCGAGAGAGGGGGTGAGATGGAGTGGGTGAGAGATGGATGGCACGAAGGAGGGCGGCGGCCTTTAATAAGATCCTCGCAGACAGCTTTGTCGAGTGATTGACAGACGAGCGCGCCACATTCCCACCGAGGGGGGGGGGGGGGGGCAAAGGATTATCCTCCCCCGTCTCACAGACTAAGACCAGGTCAAGTGGGACAGGGTTCCGTTGGTTCCAACCCTTTCTCTCACACGCCCAGAAAAAAAAAACTTCCTTTGTTCAGCCTGATAATTAGGTTTTGCTAAATAAACGCTTAATATGCCACGGGCAAATCTGACCAGATAGCCGAGACGCCGAGACGCGTGACTGACAGGTACACACACACCCACGCGATACACAGCGTGAACGGCCCTCGCAGTGCGATCCAGGCAATGGAATAACACGACGTCCTGACTGCGTTGAGGGGGGGGGGGGATGACACATGTGTTGACTTCACTGTCACCAGCGCGTCTCTTCACCAACAACGGGGAACTGAATCGTGAGTAAAAACAAAACATTTGGTGTCACAAAGATAAGGTTGCAATCCAATTGAATTACAGCGCGAACGCATGATGCCGGAAGTGTTTTGGTCTTTATCGGACTCGCTACATAGAGGGAAATCAGATTGTATTCGCAATTCTGAGCCACTGAATATGGGATTCTTCGGAAGCTAAGATAAGCACACAAATCTAGATCTAGGAATGTATGTACACAGCTGAGCTGCTTACACACACACACACACACCAATTGAACGTTCTCAAAGAGCTCCAGCGATGGAGAGGTGCTGCCGGGTTGACGAAATACATGAGGGGGTCCTTTGTCCGCCACCCCCTCCCGACCAGCAATCTTCTGGTCCTCTTTTCTTTGTGGGGAAGGAGAGAAAGGAAAAGAAAGAAAGCACTCCATCTGCTTTCTCTTCCGTGGCTCCTGCACTGCAGCTGGACGTCGGTGGAGGGAGAGACGGGGGGACGGAGGGAGGGAGGTGAGGAAGTACAGGGGGATGAATAGAGAGAGCTAGAGAGGGGGAGAGAAAGGTGGGTGTTTAGAGGTAGGAGGAGAACGGCTCCCTTTGTTCCCCTGGGGTGTGGACGATGTGTGTGTTCGTGTCTCAAAACGCAAGAACGCAACATGTGTGTGTGTGTGTGTGTGTGTGTGTGAGTGCGCGGGATAGGTTTAGGTCTCTCTCGTTCACAGGAAGGCCCAAATTGCTTTGACACCACTTCGATAGGCAATCATGACTATTCATCCTTCCTTTTGAAATTTGAATTATTTACCGGGGGTGAGGGGGGGGGGGTTGGGAGGGGAAGAGAGAGTTAAACCAGTTAAACCACCCACAAAGCAGAACAGAGAAACACGGAAGACAAAGAAAGGGAAAAGCAAGGAGCAAATTTAAAACATATAAACTTCTGCATCTGCCAGCTCTTTCTGTAACGTGACAGTGGGGAGGAAATGGAAAGGCCGAGACACAGAACGAGAGAGGGGGAGAGAGGAGAGGGGGAGAGAGAGGGACGAGACAGAGGGGAAGAGAGAGAGAGAGAGAGCGGGAGGACAAGGTGGAATTAGTAAACGGAGGTGGATTATTTTGAGAGGATGAGAATGAGTGTGAGTGTATGAGTTTGAAAAAGTGTGTGTGAGGCCTTTCAGCAACTAGTAGGGGAGTGCCTTTGTTCGTGAGGGGGAGGGGGGAGAGAGAATGGGGTAAAAAAACGAGAGAGCGATACGCTACTGGGGAAGAGGGGGTACGACGTGAAATGGAGCCCCTTCCAGTTGGACTTTGGCCAGTACTAGGAGCAATACCATGTTTTTTTCATTTCTGTGTGTGAGTGTGTACAGTATGTGTGTATACAGTTTAAATGGTGTGTGTGTGTGTGTGTGTCAGTGTGTGTGAGTGTGTATACAGTTTTAATGGTGTGCGTCAGTGTTAGCGTTTGTGTGTGCAGTACGTGTGTATAAAGTTTGAATGGTGTGTGTGTGTGTGTTTCAGGGCGTGTGAGTGTGTACAGTACGTGTGTATACAGTTTTAATGGTGTGTGTGTGTGTGTGTGTGTGTCAGTGTTAGCGTTTGTGTGTGCAGTACGTGTGTATAAACTTTAAATGGTGTGTGGTTCAGCTTGTGTGAGTATGTACAGTACGTGTGTATACAGTTTAAATGGTGTGTGTGTGTGTGTGTGTGTGTGTGTGTGTGGGTGTGTGCGCACGCGTTAGGGCTTCACCACAAGACAGGCGGACAAAGACAAAGAAAGAGGAAAACAGCGAAGAAAAAACAGCTTGCTCCATACCTTCAGGCATGCATAGTAAGACGTGTGTGTGTGTATGTATGCATCATTGTGTCTGCTAGTGTGTCTGTGTGTGTGTGTGTGTGTGTGTGTGTGTGCAGCAAGAGTATCCAATTTAATCCTGTTCATGGAGCAACCTTCATACAAGACAGATCTTGTTATGGAGTTATTGTGGACAACAAGGACTGCTCATTGGCTAGGAGTTCTCCCATTCAACTGTTCTATACACAGAACAATTACAGCCCTGTTGACTGGATGTCCTATGCAAAGCAGGGGGGGGTGATTTCCCCATCTTTTGCTCTCCTTGCCTCGCTCTAGAGCTGCAAGTATCGATCAGCTTCAAAGCCCACAAACAGGTCTCAGTTAGGCCCAGCTGTCTTGGGGGGAACAGACAGACATCCCGGGCAGCATTCATTACCGCACACCGGAACCAAAAAGGTTTGCAGCAGAACAGCATTTTCTTATTGGTAGTCCCTCCTCGTTTCAGTCCGTTTGATGCCTAATGACCGGGACCCTGATCACTAGAGCTGTGCGGAGTCTGAGCTCCAACAAACAAGGTCAGGGTTTCCCTTCAAACAGCTTTAGATGTGGGCTAACGGTCTGACCAGATGGAGATCTGTATCGCTATGGCCGCCACAGACACACAGACAGGGCTGTGCAACAGCGTCAACATGTATGAAGTAGCAATATATAACGTTGTACAGTAATACAGAAGCCAAGCAGTAGTGGAGTAGTAATACATTGGTTATGGAGTAGTGGAGTGGTGATACGAAGGTCATGGAGTAGTGGAGTAGAAATACAAAGATTTTGAAGTGGTGCAAAACAAATGTTATGAAGATGTGGAGTAGAAATACAAAGATTAGTGAAATAGTAATAGGAAGGTAATGAAGTTGTCAGGTAGTAAAGTAGTAATATGAAGGTAATGCTGTGGGAGAGTACAAGATTATGATCTTGCTTGAGAAGTGAAACAAAGTTTAGGAAGCCCTCCATACTGACCGAGTCAGAGTAGGTTCAGGGTTGACGACTGCCTGAGTCTGGGAGTCAAAGTAGCATAACTGTTGATTGGGGTTATTAGGGGGGTACTGGGGGGGGGGGGGTCAGAGCACTGATGATGGGATAATGATGATCCATTTGCCATCCCTTACACTTATCTGGGTCACATCACATAGGACCAACCATCTCCCCCCTCTCCCTCCCTCCCTCTCTCTCCCCTCATGCTGTGCTCACTCCGCAGTACCTCCATGTACCGTCCGACCCCACCCCTGCCTAACCAACCCCACCCAATCGCCCCTTCCAGCCGCCCCATCTTCCTCATCCAGAGAGTCGAGCCAGGACTATGACAATAACTGTGACTTGATTCGGCAGGCTAGGTCAGAATAAACATTTATTTCCCGACACACACCCATACACACACACACACACACCCGCCCACACCCACCCACTGAAACGAAGCCAAACAGACACACAAACATTTAGAGTTAGCGGCCGAAAAAAACAAGACTATAAAACACGTCTGACAAAAATGTAGATGAATACCCAAAGAAGGGAACAGCAGTAACGCAAGAGCCAGCACCATATTGGTTAGGAACAGACTAGGGAGCCAGCGCCATATTGGTTAGGAACAAACTAGGGAGCCAGCGCCATATTGGTTAGAAACAAACTAGAAAGCCAGCACCATTTGTTAAGAACAAACTAGGGAGCCAGCACCATTGGGTGCCATTGGTTAGGAACAGACTAGAGAGCCAGCACCATATTGGTTAGGAACAGGGTAGAGCCAGCACCATTGGGTGCCATTGGTTAGGAACAGACTAGAGAGCCAGCACCATATTGGTTAGGAACTGGGTAGAGCCAGCACCATTGGGTGCCATTGGTTAGGAACAGACTAGGCTTGACAGGGGACAGACCACTTGACACCACTAGTTCAAAGACACAAGGTCTAACCAATGGCACCCAATTACCTATAAAATAGCTCTATTTTAGACCAGAGACCACAGGAACTGTGGTGAAAACTAGTGCACTTCATATGGAATAGGGTCCCCTTCATGACGCAGTCGGGGAGTGATTTGAATAGATTTGGTTTGTCAGGAATAGGACACGACCAACTGCACCGCAGTGGTGGGGTCCTTTGTGTTTCACCGCCTAACTGGGACTGGCATGCAAATAGCCACGTCTCCTTCACAGCCCAAGGGGATGTTGACACACCTTGGTTAGAGCGCCTACAGTAACACACACGAAGGGGGTGCTGGTAATTGCAAAGGGGGGAGGGTTAGGGTTGCACATGGGGGAGGACAAGGAAGAAAAGGGGGAGGAAGAGGAGTTCCCCGTGTGGTTTATTGTACCCCAGCCCAGCCGTGGAGACACCAGGCTACACCGGGACGGCACAGTCCCCCCTCTAAGCAGGATCAACCTCGCCCCCCCCCCCCCGAGGAGCGGTAGAATGGAGAGCAGAAACGGGGGGGCAGAGGGTCCATGTGCTGAGAGCTGATCCTAGATCAGAGAAGACCTTCGGGATTTGGTGGGCGCCACCATTCACCCAAAGCCCCCCCTCCCCCCCCAAACCCCCTCTCACACGCCGAGCCCGATTAGCTCTGTGTGACCGCCGGGTCGGGCCGAAAGAAGATCACCGCTGATCTGAAGGCCATTCGGATGGATGGGTCTCAATGTGTTCCGCCCCGGGGCTCCGGACGGGCCGGCCTGCCCCTCTAAGGCTTCCCGTGATCGGGTTAGACGGGCCACACAGCCGGCCAGTTCTTCTGGTGCTGCAGGTGGAACGCCTCTGTCGTTGCAACCTTGACCGAGACTTCCCAGAGGCTCGGGGACACGAAACCTACACCCCCGTCACCCCCCCTTCCCCCTGAACAACACCCACCGCTGTTATTTCTGTTGGTCTGTCAGTCGGCCTCGCTGGTCTGTCTTTTTAGTGAACCGGACCTGGCATTGTGCCGACCAGTGTTCTGCCACATCAGCCGTAGACTCCTGTTGCTCTCAGCTCGTAAACTGGGCTCTCTTTCTCCCGCCGCACAGCAGTCAGAGAGGGAGAACAGGGAGCCTGCTACTTTCTCCGGGAGAACAGCGAATCCCCCGCGCACCCCCCCCCCCCCCCCCCCCCCCCCCCCCCCCCCCCCCCCCCCACCGCTCCAGATTCCCCCCCTTTTCCACCCCTTTTCTCTTCTCACTTTTCACTTTCATAAATCTCCCCTTCCCCTCCTTCGTGTTCCTCCCCATCTCTTCATCGGTCTCCCTCCAGCGCCTCCCAAACCCATTCGCTTGTCGTCTCCATAACCGCCTTAAACTTACAGTAGATATTCTCTAATCATGTTGCCTAAGGATCCGTGTAACCAAGCTTACAGCTTCTTATATTCACTCTTATACACACACACACAACAGAAAAGGCGCTGAATGGGAAATATATTGCCCACATCTGGTACAACGCAATACGGCTGGACTAGGTTTGGGACTAGGTTTGATTTGACCCATACTAATCAGCACATATTCACCATGCAAATAACACCGTCCAAGGGTGGAGTAACACTTCACCCCCGCCTCTCCTTTGTCCTCCACCCCTCGCTGCCCTCTCTCGCCCTCCTGAAGAGATTGCAAAGAATGTTGCAGCCCCCCCCCCCATTCTCTGTTCCGATTCTTTTTGTACTTGAAACGCTTAGCCTAGTTACCCAGCCTTTTATCCGACGCCAATTAGCAGACGATTAATTAATTATTGAGAATCTGGAAGGGGATTAATTTTTTACGGGTGTTTGAGAGGGAATAGTTGTAGTACAAGCCACCAAGAGCGCACACACACACACACACACACGCTGGCATTTACCAAAAACAACAGCCCTCTACCACAGCAGAGAGAGGCTGAAAGGGAGAGATAGAGAGGAGGTCTACGCGGCCTGGTAAGGACCAAACCCTTCAACGGTCTAAAACCTGTTCAGCACCTTAGCATCCCCAACAGGACACAGGCCAACATGACATGAAGCCTACCGCATGTGTGTATCTATGCGCGTGCCCACTGTGTGTGTGTGTGTGTGTGTGTGTTGCAGACAGATGGACCTCCGAGGGTGGAGCACTTTCTATCCAGAGATGGGCCAATGTGACCCAACGCCATAGACCCGGTGTGTGTGTTTGTGTGTGAGGAGCATCGGCGACCTGTGTTACTTCCACTCCTTCCTAACTCACAGAGAGTAATAACAGATTCGATCTTTCATTAGCCCAGCATGTAGTTCATAATGGGATATGCTGGGATAAGAAGTGTGTGTGTGTGTGTATATAATGTATGTGCCGGGGAGATTCTCCCAAGGTGATCGTTCTGGTTCAATCCATGTTCCTTTAAGCATAACATGTATTGGTACTCGGGTCTTAACTCGTATCGATTTCCCTACATTCTGTTATTCTCCCGTCCTCCTCCCAGAAACCCCCTCTTATCTCTGCAAACCTTTCGGTTTCCATCCATCTAACAAGCCTCCATCTGTCAGATCCTCATCCATCAACCCTCCATCTGACAATTCCCCATCCATCAACCCTCCATCTGACAATTCCCCATCCGTCAACCCTCCAGCAGTCAATTCTTCATCCTGTCGATCCTCCACTGATCAATTCTTTATCCAACCCCCCTCAATCTATCAATTTCTTTTTTATCGCTCTCCATTTGTCGATTTTTCATCCATCACCCTCCATCTGTCAATTTTTCATCCATCACCCTCCATCTTTCAATTCTTCACCCATCAACCCTCCATCTGTCAATTCTTCATCCATCAACCCACTACCTTCAATTGTTCATGAATCAACCCACCATCTCAATTATTTTACGTATCAAACATTAATCTATAGATAACTTCATCCATCAACCCCTCACCCATCCAGCCACCAAACCTCCATCCATCAAATCCCTATGTCTGCCACATCCGTTCTCTATTTTTCTCTACCTTTCTCTATGCCCATCCATTCTCTATTGTTCTCTGCCTTTCTCTATGCCCATCCATTCTCTATTTTTCTCTACCTTTCTCTATGCCCATGCATTCTCTATTGTTCTCTGCCTTTCTCTATGCCCATCCATTTCAGCCCCCTCAGGCCATCTATCCCTTTTCTCCTGCTCCACCCCCCCCCCTCTGCTTTTTATCACCTAACTTTAGTCACAGTCTTCCCTGCTGTGTAGCTGTATAATTAGCATCTGAGCGCGACACATGTTTTTAATTTGCCACGTTTGGTCACTGCGCTTAGACAGGCAACACAAAGCGGGGGACAGAGCGGAGGAAAGAGCGGGGGACCGAGCGGAGGAAGAAGCAGGGGACAGAGCGGGGGACAGAGCGGAAAAGTGAGAGGCAAAAGGTAGGAAAGTGACAAGAGAGAAAACCGCAGAGGGGAGAGTACGAGAGAAGAAAAACCAGAGAGCAGAAACAGGACGAAAATAAATAGGATAATAAGAGAGACAGAGAGAGAAAGAAAGAGAGAGACTAAGAGAAAGAGAGAAACAGGGCGATAGGAAGCTTAAGGAAGAGAAGGCATCAGGTGAGAAAAGAAGGCGTGGGCTAGGGAGAAAAGGCGTGGGCTAGAAAGACAGCGAGCTAGGGAGAGAGACAGCGGGCTAGGAAGAAAGACAGCGGGCTAGGAAGAAAGACAGCGGGCTAGGAAGAAAGACAGCGGGCTAGGAAGAAAGACAGCAGGCTAGGGAGAAAGACAGCGGGCTAGGGAGAAAGACAGCGGGCTAGGGAGAAAGACAGCAGGCTAGGGAGAAAGACAGCGGGCTAGGGAGAAAGACAGCGGGCTAGGGAGAAAGACAGCAGGCTAGGGAGAAAGACAGCGGGCTAGGGACAAAAGGCGTCAGCTGGGGAGAAATGGTTGTCGGCTTGGGAGTGAATAAATAAGAGTCCATGAACCAACAGAAGAATGTACCTTGAAGAAGAGACTGGCTGAGGGGAGGTAGAGGGCTGAGGGGAGGTAGAGAACCTGCAGGTGGACACCCAAAACATCAAAGCAGGAAGAAATGAAGAGCCTTTCAGAGGTTAACTACTCGCCCCAGTCAGCAGTACATTGGTTACAGAACGAAAATGAGAACCATGCCAGTGCTTCAACACTCGAGCACAGATTTACAATTCTGTCCCGACTTTGCATACCAGTACGTGATCATTTTGACAGCATACAATAGATATATAGTAGTGTGTGTGTGTGTGATAGAATCTTCTTGAACTCAAAAGATATTCCGGATCTAGATTAGGGTCAAACTGTCCTTTGTGCCTGCAGGCCGTTGTTACAAAGACCAGTTATTCATTATCTTCTTCAATATACAACCCGGAATAAGCATTTTAGCATTGTCAGATTTCTTCTGGAAAGCAGGCCAATCTACAACAGCACAGA
This sequence comes from Novumbra hubbsi, assembly GCA_016801125.1. Lineage (NCBI taxonomy): Eukaryota > Metazoa > Chordata > Actinopteri > Esociformes > Umbridae > Novumbra > Novumbra hubbsi. The sequence goes on along the minus strand of JACXGK010010600.1, from coordinate 7,109 downwards.
TGCACTGCAAAACGAAGGGTCTTCAGAAACACTTAAAACTAAGATTGATAGTCAGTACTTGTGAAGAACATGCCTTTCTTCAGTGTCCCTTCTTATCTTTATTACATCATTCTAATTCTCTAATTATTTACTAGTCAGCATTGTTCACATACGGGAAGTGATCCTAGTCGGTTTCCTTGCCTCTGACATATAATGTCATCCCTTTAACATAGATGCTCAGTCCTGGTGCTATATGAAGCTCCTGTCCCCATTCCATGATGACATCTGATAATGGCAAAATGGCAAAGCCGGTAGTAAATAATAGATTATTGAATACTCTGTCACCATTTGCCTTCAGAAAAATCTTACGTTATGGATAATATAACCAAAATATAGATTCACCTCTTGACCAAGGAACATTACCAATTGTAGCACTGAACGATGGCAGCGGACACAAGAGTAGAAAGAGGCCCCACCATGCAATGCAACCGCAGGGTGGAGTGCTCCAACAACACAAACAACAGGGTCTCTGAGTCCTAAATAAGCATGTATCTTAACACTACAAGCGAGCTACATCTTAACACAACTGCCTGTCTGCCCATTCCAGAAGAGTGCACTGCCGTTAGAATTTCCCCTTATTTCCCCCCCATTTAGTATGTCGAGCTAGCATGCTTCCACAGCGTATTGGATAAGACGTTAAGACGTCTGTGCCACAGAGTATGAACATGTTTCACGGGTTTAGTGGGGGAGGTATCAGAAAATGTTGCGGCCTTTTTGCTAGCAATTGATTATGAACAAGCACAATTCCTACCCAAGGTTTCACCACGACAAGGTTCCATCACGACAAGGTTGCACCACGACAAGGTTTCACCACGACAAGGTTTTACCACGACTGCAAGATTTGAGTCTGAAGAGACTAATGCAGCAGAGAAGAGCCTGCATCGTTCACATCATCATCCTTATGCTGTTGCACAGGTTCTGGCAAAGAGAGACCTTCTCCACCAACCCCCAGTCCTTCCACACATAACCACGAAGACAGACATCTACCCTCAATCAAACTTATCATAACAATAAACAGGTAACAATCATGCTGACCAAAGAAACCCCGTTTCTTGAGCTGAAACCCTGTATAGAACATTGTATGATTGAACTAAGCAACAGTTTTAAACTAGAAAGTAAACCCTGGGTGTATTTTCGCCTGTGATTGCCTCGTTCCATTGCATTCAAGAGCACTACAGTTAGAAAAGTGGGAAACAGTGGCTGGTGTGAAGTTGCTGGTGTGCAGGTCACCACGGTTACAATTAGTTCTGAATGAGGGCTAGAGCCTATACTCACAAATGAAGGTAGGCCTAAAATAATGTATACGTGTCAAGACTAATAAATTAAAACCACACCATACCCTGATAAGGCAATAGGGCCAATCACAAAGTAGTGCCAGAGCTACAACTCGTTTAGCGAAAACCACCCTTTCGTGCCCAAAGGCTGAGGCACCAATCAGATTAGTCAACCCACCGCTCACCGCGTCACGGAGTCTAAGCAATTGCAGTATTTCAGATGTAATACACTGCTGTCGACAGGTTCAGAGCGCTCTACAATACGATAGGGCTATGCTGATATTTGGAACCCTATCGTTCATAAGGGGCTTTTGCCAGGAGCGACAATGAGAACTGCACAGAAGTAGATGTCCGTGTTGCAGCATCTGTCGAAGAGAGAGAGGCCCTGGGATATCAGAAGCTCACATGGGTGCATATTTCAAACCTATTAGTCTTAAAACAGCCCTCGGCATCTGTACCCTGGCCTCATAGCTGCGCATAACCTAGATTCCGTTTCTGACCAGCTATGCAGTCTGCAGGTCTCGAATAGTTTACACAAGCAATCTCCAGGTGTCAAGTCAGACGCACGGAACTTGACGGAGGTGTCAGGAAACTGAGAATAGGTGGTCCGGGTGGTTAGGCTCAATGGATAATGGGAGGTGTTTCGAATTACATTTCTCACCTACAACTGACTTTCCTTTGTCCAGAGGGGAACATGCTAATGAGTTGAAGGCGTTCAGAGTCCCTTTATTTAAAATAAATACCAACTCGGACTATGGTGTCAAGAATATTGGCTATGATTAATATGGTTTGATTATTCAACGTAGTGTTTACTTCCTCTATGATAATAGCGTAGAGTAATGTACATGTAATAATGTCAATGTTATACTTGTTAAATACTATTTAGCCAAACTCCCAAAAACAACTATTAAAGAGAGTGGAATAGTCACTTTTGGAAATTCTGATTTCAATGTCTAATTGCAATTGATAAGTTGTATAGGATAAACGGCATTTGGAATGAGAAAAACGCAGGCCATGGTTATGCATTACATTACGCGTTTTCTTCTAAACGTTATAGTAAAATCCCTCAACACAGACACTCAATACAAACTGGCATTTACGAGTCTTTACCACATAAAAGCACAACTTATTTAGCTTTGGATAACTCGACCGAAGAGGGAGAATGAGTCGTTATTACACACCTTTCCTCTCCAAACTTGAGAGCTTTACCTCTGCACGTTTGGTAGGACTATAATTATCGTTTACACGACTGCAATGTAAACATCGCATAGGCTGCAGAGCTTAATATTTCGACGCTTACCTTTTGTTCAAGGAATTCCAGTAGATCGGTTCCATGTTCGTAGCCGCCGATCCCAGTAAATCCAGTAAGAATATCACCAGAAATCCCAATCTACATCCACTTCTCCGACACACCATTGCAACCCCGCAAACCCGATTGATTAAACCCATTTCAAAATGAATGGTATATTTTCGAACGAGGTTGGAGATTGGGACTTTCCAACCCTAGGCTATAGGTGAGTCACTCAGTGCCGGATGAGATATCGTCCCTGGTCAACCGCATGCATATAAACCCAAAAATGTAGCACACAGCGCAATAATTAACACTGAACTATGGCAGAGAAAGTTGATTTGATCGTGACCGTTGACCGATCATAAGTGCAGCGTCCTTCGTGTTGTTAATTCGACAAAATGTTCTTTGCGTTTCCAGAAGAAATAGCCTACTATTCAAATCCCATGACTTTCAGATTATTTTGTCGTTAGTCCTCTTTTTTCCTCAAAACGATGTTCAATGGCTTGTGCACACTTCCACAAAAATATCCCGTGTAAATCGATTTCTATCCTGATTCAATACGCGCTCGAGAGCTATTTCTGTTGTGGGTTGATGTTGACTATAATTGTGGTTTCCCAAACAATGTTCTCTTGTTTTCAGCCCCGATTCTCATCGGTATTTCTCCCATTCCTCTATACTTCTTATTTTCTTGAAAGTTTTGTCTCCGAAATAAAAAGGGCCGTCTTCTAAAAGCGTACACACATGAGCGCAACTACGGTGTTAAAATGAAATAAGCTAATCTCCCGTTCAAAACAGCAGCTCCATCCACATCAGTATGTCTTAATGCAGGATGCTCGCAGGATTTGTAAATGCACCGTCTGGTCCCCTCCGTCCAGTAAACAAATCCAAAATTATTTCCTAAACGATTGTAATTCAAATAAACGAAATCAGGTGATGACACTTCCAATCAAACAACAAATGAAAACACTGAAATAGAAAGAGGACTGCAGTCTATAGGCTTGGCGATTTGCAATCATTCAACTTCTGTCCTTACCAGACGTATAAGAGCAAAAGAAAACTTGACATGAAAAATACCCGTTTAAAATATATTCTTATGTTAATAACTAGCTGGAACGTCGGTACAGAGTCATTTTGAACACTGGATAGCTTCCCTTGTCCGGCAACCTTTACGATTCGGTATATTCCCGTCTCACTAGTTTAACATCCTACTCGTTTGACTGGCCAAACGCACCGAGCACATTGACAGACTGAATGCTTGTTTGGGAGAGGGGAGAGAAAGGGGGAGGTGTATGTTCGAATAAAAAAAATCCCCACCATTCCGAATAGCAGGCAGAAGCACAACGGAGCGGAATTTTCTTTCAGTTTTTTCTTCTTTCTGGGCGGTATAAAGTCGGTTTAAGCCCTCCCTCAATTTACATATCACCCTCCTCCTCTCCCTCCTTGTGTGCGCGCGTGTGTGTCTGTCTTTGGGGCTCTACTCTTCCATTAGTTTTTTTGCCTCTTTTTAAATGCGCTTGTTTCGTGCTCCAACCGTTCCCAGCCTCAAGCAAGCAGTTGCCCATTGCACCTGACCGCCCCCCCTCCTTTCCACAAAAGTGGTAGCTTTTTGGTCATTATATAATTAACTGGGAGTTGAGGAACTTGCCTATAAAAGTAGTGGGCTACCTTTTTGGGATTTCAATGAACGAAAATGATAGGCCTCTACTCTGTCATTTATGTAAATTAATTGTTCTTTCACAATGCTCAAACGTGTACAAGAAGGGATACAATGCGTTTAGATGACTCATAATTCTGACACAAGCCTCAAGACCTATGGCCCCTTTCATTTCATTGATTCACACCCAGATCTTTCTCTCTAAGTGCGTTGACATTGTAGGGGAAGTGAGCGATACTTTAAGCAATAACTTCCAATAATAACAGTTCAAAGAGCCGTTTGATTTGACGATGTACAGAGCGCCGTGGGCGACGGGCACCTTGGTGGCCACACACGGTTGTTTACAGAGGGGCCACACAGCCATGAGAACCAACAGGGCCAAATGCCATCTGACGGTCAAGTAGGGACCAACACCTTGCCTGTGCTGCCACCATGTGGTTAGGTATGGAATTGCAGAGAACATCCACGTCATTAACATTTAATCTTACAAAAACCTAATGCTGATGTCTGAGTTCTGAAATATGCTCGTTATCAGTGCAGATTGAAGTAAGCCTAATGATAAGACAACATATTCAATTGAAAATCAGATTTATTTGTAAATACATTTTACATGGGGATTTTCATTCCCCATATGGACAGAGCAGAGCCATCTGGGAGCTCCACTGGAACGCCCAACGTGATGGATAAGGTTTGTGTGTGCTGATCTAAGATCAGAGTTACATTTAACCAGCTAGTAGCAAAGATCAGGATTGCAAACCATTAGCTGATCCACAATGCATGTATTTCAGTACCTCTGCGTGGGGCAGCAGGATGATATCTGTTCAGTGCGTTGATCCGGTTCGGTGTCCCTAGTTGATGACATCATCTGCTTGGACGCCCACGTTCGCGTAGCCAGGGCTCTCCACCATGGTGATGGAGCCTCAACGTGTCGTTAGAGTGAAGGGGGATCAGATCCACAAACTATCTGTAACCACACTGACACCTCTGACAGACGGAGGGAGATAGACAGAAAGATTAGGAGAGAGAGAGAAAGAGAGAGGGGGGAAGACAGGCTGAACCTCGGCAGAGGCGAAGCCACAACCAAAAGAGCGGAATACATGACTGAAATATACAGAAGGGCTAGCAGATGACACAAGCTAGAGGAGGAGCTTGTGTCGTCTCCATCCATATTAGGGCCCTGTGTTCATTATGGATGGAGCGAGATGTGTGCTGGTATTTAAAAGAGGGAGAGGAGTCCCGTTGGCCCGTTGCGGATGTGTTTGTGTGGTAGTTTAGCCGTGTTCATTTATTCATGACGCCCCTCATTAGGAGTCCTGACCTTAAACTCTGTTCCGTACTGCATCTTCTCCCCGGTGACTCTGGACAGAGTCGGCACCAGCTGCCACACAGAGACACGGCCAAAGTACACCAGAGAGAGGGGAAGGGGGAGCGGGGAACGGGGGGAGAGAGAAATTGCCACAAACGTGACGCACCTATAAAAACACACACACACACACATACATACACACACATTACCATAGCGTTAAAACACACACAATAACCTACACAACGTTCGAGGTGAGGAGGAGCACGCAGGAGGGAGCTGGGAGGCCGAGCGGAGAAGTGGGGAGAGCAATCGAGGGGGAAAAGGCTCCGCCCTCACCCCGCTGGGTTGCGCGCGTCGATGTTCTTGTCTGGTTCCACCGCGCGTCTGTCCTGGAGAGCCTCTCGGCCCTTCGGTATACACTGCCGGCGGACTCCCAGCTCCTTGTCCCTTACGCTCCTCTCTCCTCCCAAGACAAGGGCAGACGCCTGAAAGGGAGCAGGAAGGGGAAGACACTATGCGAGGAGCTGTCCGGGGGGCCCACACGCGCCTGCGTTTCCCCGCCTCCCTCAGCCTCTCTTCCCCTCCCGCAGCCCCACGAGGCGGCCCGCCTCCGCTCGGCCTCCAGCCTCTCCCTCGCCACGCGGGGCCCCTTTGAAGTGCACCCGCAGCCCCCCAGAGAGGCCAGGAGGGACGGAGTGGGAGAGGTGAGGATTGGGGGGGTGAAGGTGGGCAGAATTAGCGGTGCTCAGTGGTTGGTGGCGGTGTGCCTCGCGGCTGGCGAGGGAAAGTGTAATCTTAAGGCCTCGGCGTCTTTCCCCCAGAGTGCAATTATAGAAGCCATTACTCCAGCAAGGGCTGCTAAACTCCACACCATACATCCCATCTGCCCGGCCTCACCTGCATAGGGGACTCAACAGCCACTTCAATAGGCCGTGTTCATCACAGCCATATCTCGCCAGAGGGACTGAGAAGAAAGTGGGGGGGGGGAGATGGGTAAGGAGGGGGGAGAGAGAGAGGGGCACTAAAGTACATATTTACGTATAAGAACGCATTGTACATTTCAATTCCGGAAGGGGTGGGATTCTGCCCAAGTTAGCGTGTATAGTTTAATACACTTTTATCGCGTGGGCTATACTGATACCTTCCGTCTATATGGGGGCGTTAATGAAGGTTTTTAACAGAGAAATCCAACACATCTGGCGTGAATGAGACGGGATCAGAGTAGTTCTGATCGGAGGCAGACCTTGAATCATCTCGTCGTTATGGGGACTCGCTGTGTCTTAGTGCAGGATATATATATAACTCACACATGCCAATTACTGTCACTATAGTGTAAACAAGAGGAAATGTGTCTGTCATTAAAATCCAAAGACTTTGGAAATGGAAGACAGGCAGAGAAACCTATGTTACAGTATAGATAGATAGGCAATTAGCTTACAGGCTATAAAATGTGCAGTGGAAATGTTTCATCCAGAAGGTCTTTTCGGTGTGTCATCTACCCCCCCCCCCCCCCCCCCCCCCCCCCCCCCCCCCCCCCCCCCCCCC
>JACXGK010010599.1:0-17635 GCA_016801125.1 Novumbra hubbsi | reverse complement strand
AATCATCATATATCAACTGTGGATGTTTCTACTCCCCCTGTGAGTTTGGTTCATTCATTCTGGTCTGTGTTTACATTCCACCGCAAGCCAACGTGCAGGAGGTACAGTCACTGCCGACCAGACACTGTGTGTGGAGCGGGCAAACCCAGACTCCTTTGTTATTGTCCTCTGGGACTTTAACAGGGGAAACCTCAGCCACAAACTCCCTAAATACAGACAATTAATTAAATACCCGACCAGGGAGGAGAACATTCTGGATCACTGTTACACAACAGTCAAAAATGCCTATCATGTTGTCCCCCGCGCTGCACTGGGTTACTCTGACCACGTCATGGTCCACCTGGTTACTGCATATAGACAGAAACTCAACCAATGGAGGATCTTTGGGCATGCTTAGAGTGTACTGACTGGGATGTATTCAGGACTGCTTCCTACAGTCTGGATGAGTTCACAGAGGCTGTGACATCATACATCAGTTTCTGTGAGGACTGCTGTATCCCATCATGCACCAGGGTGAGTTATAACAATGACAAACCCTAGTTCACAGCTAAGGATGGAAAAGCAAGAGGCGTTCAAGAGTGGGTATAAGGACAGATTTAAAGGGTCAAAATACAGCTTTAGTAAGGAGGTGAGAAATGCTAAACACCTGAGAGATTACAACAACAATGCTCAGCTAACGACTCTGCCTCTGTCTGGAGGGGCCCAAGACAGATCACCAACTACAAGCCTAAAGCCCCCCATTCCTTCAACGAAATAAACGAGTTCTACTGTCGTTTTGAAAGTCAATGGGCACCATCCCCTGAGCCTCCATCCACCAGCTCCAGCCAACCTCCCCACCCCAGCAGTGGTATGGGGCACTCCCAAACATTGTGCAATGTATGGGGCACTCCCAAACATTGTGCTAATCAGCTGTCTCTGGTGTTTACAGACATCTTTAAGGTGCTCAAATGACTTCATGACCACAGAGGTCAGGGCGACAGGTCTGTAGTCGTTAAGTCCTGTGATACTCGGGGATACATCGGGGATGGGGATGATGGTGGAAGCAGGCCAGTATGTGGCATGTCTCCAGTGAGGTGTTAAGGCCATTACCGACCCTCTCCTGGACCCCCTACAGTTTGCCTACAGAGTCAACAAAGACAATGCAATTAACATGGCCCTCCACTGTATCCTCTAGCCCCTGGACTCCTCAGGAACTTATGCCAGGATCCTGTTTGTGGACTTCAGCTCTGCCTTTAATACAATCATTCCTGCTCTGATGCAGGACAAGCTCTCCCAGCTGCAAGTACCTGAATCCACCTGCAGGTGGATCACTGACATCCTGTCTGACAGGAGGCAGCGTGTGAAGCTGGGGAAACTTGGCCCCGATCCCCAGTCCATCAGCACCGGATCCCTCCAAGGCTGCGTCCTTTCCCCTCTGCTCTTCTCGCTGTAGACCAACTGCTGCACCTTCAGTCAAAAATTAATCGAGCTTCTGAAGTTTACTGTAATTTCTATTTTATTTTACTTTAGTCATACTACTTACTGTGTTTTTCTGTCATGCACCATACCAACAAAGCAAATGTAAACGTACTTGGTAATAAAGCCAATTCTGATAATAAAACTAACAATTACAATAGGTTTCCTCCTACCGGAGGAACCTAATTATTCTTCAATTAAATCATATAATGTTAATGATTAAAATGCTATTATGTTATATTTATATATATATATATATATATACAATGCCTATAACAAGTATAAATTATATTGCCCATGATTTCATGTATAAAAGCAACAAAAGGGTGAAATATCCAAGAGGGGTGACTACTTTTTAAAAGCATTGTATATATATATATATATTTATATTACATATCATTGGCCCATTTCCTGAATAGGAGGAGCTATCTAGATGAGTGGTGTAGAGATGATTTTCCTGTAACTGTCTGGAACAGTGGGATGTCTTCAGTTGTTCCCCCTGAGAACACATGTTACAGTCATCACTATGTATCTCTACCCAGTGTTTCTCCTCTCTGTACTTGTAGGTGAGTGATAGTAGAACATTATTTCTTGACCGTAGGATTTCCATGAATGGAAGTGAATGAAACTAATGAAAATCTGTACAGATAATTTCGAATCAATACTAGAATTGCACAACAAAGATGAAAACGTATTAGGACAGTTTCTGAACCTAAACACAATGATATACACTTTTCAGTTGGTATGTAAAGGTCAATGTTCAATATAGATGTACTTTCATGATATAATCCTTTCTGAACTGAAATATTTCATTTAAATGTACTTACAGGTGGCAGTTATGAAAATGACATTAAACCAACTTCCGAATCCGAACATGTCATGGAGGGAAGCATGGCTACACTGTCTTGTAACTACTCTGGAACAGTATATACTCTTCAATGGTATCGTCAATATCCCAGATCAGAACCCCAATTCCTCATTTACACAACAGTCTCTTCAAAGCCCACTGAACATAAAGCTCAACCTGAAGACCCTCGACTGTCTGTAAAACTGAATGAAGAGAGAACCAGGGTGGATCTGAAGATCTCCTCTCCTGAAGTGACAGACTCTGCTCTGTACTACTGCGCTCTGCAGCCCACAATGACAGGAAACCCAGACACACTGTACAAAAACCTTCTTTTGTTATTCATACAATCATGCAGAGAATCGACTAGCTATGCCTCCCAGTGGCACGATACACATTGAGAACAGTTGATAAACCATCTATTTGCTGAAAAAGTAATGGATAAACAAAATGGATAAACAGCTGCACAAAAACCTACAGACCAAAATGCTTTATTGTGGTATGGATCAAAATGAAACATTAAACCACAATCTGATTTTATATGTATGATGTTTAGATCAAAGAACGGTGCTCTGTTCACATCATAAAATAGGAACTCAAAAACTTCTCCGTCTTTACTGAACAGTGAGAACAATTATTCAGTCTGAACTAGTTGTTAATTCTATAATGTAAATTTGTTAACCCTTTGATGCACAACATGGGTCTAAAGTGACACTGACTGAGTTTTCCTTTTCTTTATCAATGCAATAAAACATTTTCATCATTCAGTATTCCAAGTACTCCTCTATGATCATGTTGTGGATCATCACAAATACCATTTTTTTTTTTTTTCATATTATTTCTACATCAATTTCACACAAGTAAGTAAACAATTACTCATATGTATTCATTATGGTATTTCATAGGAACCTTTAATATTTATAAATTTTTGCAATTAAGAACTTGCTTTCTCCATACAACAATTCACCTGCTACACATTTCACAATCCAACACAGCTGCTTCTGCACAACTGATGTATCTAGGTCTTATTTCCGACATTTAGCTAGCTGTTGAAATATTACATTCTATTGTTTTATTTTAATGTTGAATATTCCATTCAACATTAGTTGTCTAGGCCAACAAAATACATCCAAAGTGTTAGTATGGCGGGTCTCTAGTCCTTCTAGATTAACGTCTGAAATGGCCATATTGACACTGCATGAAGAACGAGATGAGGAAGGAATTCATAGTCCTCATTCAGAGTCTGAAATCCTTGATGCTGATGACCTAGACTATGTGCCACAGAGTCAAACTGGAGTTGTGGGTATGAATCCAGCTCTCCTAGATGAAGACTAATTTAATGAAAGGAACTCAGTCCGATAGATTGAGTAGAAAGTGGTCTTACTGGAACAAGCATCCCCCCACTCAAGGTTTCCCAGCAGAACATTTCCACAAGCATCACACCAGGATCCAAGGTTTCCCAGCAGAACATTGCCCAAAGCATTACACCAGAACCCAAGGGTTCCCAGCAGAACATTGCCCCAAGCATCACACCAGAACCCAAATTTTCCCAGCAGAACATTACCCCAAGCATCATACCAGAATCCAAGGTTTCCCAGCAGAACATTTCCACAAGCATCACACCAGAACCCAAGGTTTCCCAGCAGAACATTGCCCAAAGCATCACACCAGAACCAAAGGTTTCCCAGCAGAACATTGCCCCAAGCATCACACCAGGATCCAAGGTTTCCTAGCAGAACATTGCCCAAAGCATCACACAACCTCTGCTGGATTTCCTTCTTCCCATAGTGCATCCTGTGTTCTCCAGGTAAGTAACACACACCCACCCGGCCATCCTCGTGATGTAAAAGAAAACGTGATTCATCAGACCAGGCCAGATTCTTCCATTGCTCCGTTGCCCAGTTCTGATGCTCACGTGTCCATTGTAGGTGCTTTCGGCTGTGGATAGGGGTCAGCATGGCCACCTGACTGGTTTGTGGCTATGCAGCCCCATACACAGCAAACTGCAATGTGCTGTGTGTTCTGACAGCTTTCTATCAGAACCAGCAATCAAGGCTTCAGTAGCTCGTCTGTTGGATCGGACCACACGGGCCAGCCTTTGCTCCCCACAGGTATCAATAAGCCTTGGCCTCCCATGACCCCCGTCATCATGACCCTGTCAATTTGGCCTTTGTCAAAGTCTCTCAGATCCTTAGGCTTGTCCATGTTTCCTGCTTCTAACAGATTCACAGCCAAATATATCCCACCCACTGACAGGTGCCATGATGACGATATATCAGTGTTTCTCACTTCACCTGTCAGTGGTCATACTGATGTGGCTGATCTGTGTATGTGTCATAGGTCAGTGATATGTGTATGTGATGCATGTCAAAGTGGCAGATAAACTTATTTCAAGTGTTAAATGGATTATTGTTTGGTCTAAATATAACAACTAAAATGATTATTTGAACAAAATGTTGTTGTCACGTCTCCTTCTGGGGACGTGCCCCCTCCTCGCTCGGGCAGGGTCTGGCGTTCGAGGGCATCGGCTCCCTAGCTGCCACCGTTCTCCTGTCCCCTCCTTTTGTGTTGATTGTTTGTGATGTCCCATGTCTTCACGAACGCACCTCCTCATTGCGCACACCTGTTGCTTGTTTGTCTTAGTATATATTTGTCTGTGTGCGTCCTGTTCAGTGTTGGTTATTGTTACGTGTGATCGTGTTCTATGTAGTCATTTTGAAGATCCTCTTTCGTTGTCATTTTAACGTACACAACGTTTGTTTTCGTGCCTTATTTTGAACAGGGAAATAAAACTCTTTTTTTCCCAACTCCTGCGCTTTGTTCTGCATTTCGCTGCACATCACAGTTGTCTACATTTTCTCTATCAATCTTAGGGTCATTTTTTACTTACATGTGTGCAATCTTGATGTAGTAACAGAATACCCAAGAAACATTGAAATAATGATTTGTGGTAATGGTAAACAAGGTATTTGTCACGTCCTGGCTGGGGGCCCCTGGCCATCTTTTGTGCCTCGGGCTCACAGCCAGGACAGGCCGTGTAGAGGTGTTGTCAGTTGTCTCTGATTGGGGAGCCTACTTAAGCTTAGTTATGTTCCACACCCGGGGTGGTTTATTGTTTGGCTATGCCTCAGTTCACGGTTGCTATGACGTTTTACTTGTTTTCTAGTTTTACTGTGAATACGCTACATGTTCTTTAAGTAAGTTTGTTCACAGTTTGTTTTATGTTTAGTTATGCGTGTTGCTGCTAGTTGTCAGCCTCTTTGTTTTGTCGTGTACAGTTTGTGTTTGTTTGTTTTTTTGTTGAATAAATTCACCGTTTGACAAAATGTACGCGTTTGGTTCCAACCGGCACTACGGCCGTGACAGTATTTGTAATATTCATACATCATGAAATTCTTGGATCGTGGAATATTAAATGGTGAAATAAACAAATTTCCCCAAAATTCTGCAAAGAAGCAGACATAATTTTAATAGCATAGAAAATGATTACTGGTCTTTTTTGACCCATGTTGTGCATTAGAATGGGTTTGCTTACCGTGTGCATTAAAGGATGCATAATGAATAGGTTGTAGGTGGAGCTTCAGCCTTTCTCCAATCAGAAAGACTGAAATACTGCTGCAGAGATGTTCAGCTTGTTTTGTGTCTTTTTCCAGCTATGTTGCTTCTTCCTTCATTTCTGCTCCTCTCAGTACTTATTGGTGAGTTCAGTAGTCAACATTATCACTTTAATTTGATTGATGTAAAAAGACAACAACAATAATATCTGGATTTGAGTACCACTAAACTGTAAGATGATGAAAAAGGAGTCAACCTGTTTATTCTTTTCTGACAGGTGCCAGTTGTGAAGATGGTATTAATCCCACCAATCCGGAGGTGTGTGTTGAGGAGGGTGATATTGTCTTGTTATCCTGTCGCTACACTGGCTCAGTAAATAATCTACAGTGGTATCGCCAGTACCTCAGGTCTAAACCAGAGTTCCTGATTCTCATCACTAAGTCAGGATATGTCCAGAAACCTGTCCCTCCTCGCATGTCAGCTCAGGTCTATGATGACAGTGTGGATCTGGAGATCTCCTCAGCTGAAGTGACAGACTCTGCTCTGTACTACTGTGCAGTGAAGCCCACAGTGACAGGAAACCCAGAAAATATGTACAAAAACCTAGACACCTGAGAGTGTTTCTACTCTCGTTCCTTCTGTCAATAGTGCCTTGAAGTCAAATACATTTCCCCCAATTATCCTCAGTTAAGAGGATATGTGTTGTTACACATGTTAATCGTTGGAGGGTCAGCCACACCAAAAACAATAATGGAACAGGAGGAAATAAAGAAGTATTTCATATAGAGACACAAGTTAAATCAGGTGTTAGGTATGTAAGATTCGCTTCAAAGAAGCGAATCAGGTCTTTATTTCAGATCAACTGTAAGACTCTGTGTTGGTCTTTGTACTTGTACTCTGTGTTGGTCTCTGTACTAATCCTCTGTGTTGGTCTCTGTACTTGTACTCTGTGTTGGTCTCTGTACTAATCCTCTAGTGTTGGTCTCTGTACTAATCCTCTGTGTTGGTCTCTGTACTTATACCCTGTGTTGGTCTCTGAACTTGTACTCTGTGTTGTCTCTGTACTTACCCTGTATTGGTTTCCATACTCAGTTTTATTGTGAAACTTGTTTTCAAATACATTAAGATAAAACCTGAAATAATTAACTTTTTTACTAATGCCTGAAGAGTTTTTACTAGATTTGAAACTTTTAAACATAAAAAAAAAAAAAAAACTATCGTCTTCAGGTTAAGATAGCAGAGTTAGAGGCTCGGCTGCAGACAGATGTCAGGCAAGGATTATGTTGGTGTGGAAACGGATATAACAGCGTCTGTGCCACCAGGCAGAAACAATAGTGTTGTTAGTCCCCCTACACAGCCCCTGCGGCCAGGCAATAACTTTCTGTTGGTCACTGGAAAGAAATGCCGCAGACCAGTTCTACCCGGGTCGCTGCTTGAGCCAACCGAGAGTATCAACAGGTTTTCCCCACTGGAGCAATCCTACAATGCAGCTATCCAACAGCAATAATATTCCCTTATGACACATTTGTTTATGGCCAGTTCCGTCAACGCAAGTTCCTAAAACTCAAAATAATAAATGGTGATAAATTAAACATTTCATAAAATGGGCCACAAAATCAAACATATGTGACTGTTTTGAGGATGTGACATGGGTTATATTCAGCAGCAGGAAGAAGTCTGCTTCTGCATATATGTCAACTCTGGGGAGGGGTTTACAGGTTTGAGTTGAAACACATCTTACTCTGCTGTGTTCAGCAGCCAGTCCAGCCACAATGTCAGTTCCTACATGTATTTTGTTTGTACTACTTGCATGTAAGTAACCATTTAATGTTCAGTAGTGACATTTTGAACCAAATGTAATGATTAATATTTATTTTACCTATTTTGCTTTTTTTCAGGTGGCTGTAATGGTCAGACTATTGAACCAACAAGACATGAGGTTTATGCTCTGTCAGGTAGTAATATTACACTTTCATGCACCTACTCATCTGCAAACTTCCTTCTATGGTATCGCCAAGACCCTGGATCAGCCCCCTTATTATGAATATTGTCATTATGAATATTCTGGGCAATGTCTGAGATGCATTTACACTGAACACTTTTTGGTGAGTTTTCTTAACACTCTCAACATTTACAGTCAGTTGTTAATAACGTTTTAAAAAAGGTAAGAAATAATAGTAGTGATCTCAGCACAAACACCACATGAACAAAATCCAATAATTTCAATGTTCTAAATTACAGTGTCAGTTACCAGGATGAACTCTTAGCAACCCAGAAACAATGTACACAAACTGGACAACATACATTTCACAAGGACTGTGAAGGTGTCAAGGGGCTGTATAATCAAGATCTACTGGAAGTTAATGGGATTTTAGTCTTAATGAAGAAGCGCACAATGACAGGGAACTGTATAACAATGTACAAAAACATGGGAAGACATTCTGAGATTTTGTCTTCATTTTATTTTTCTATTGAAAGTGTAATTCCACATGATATTTTTCAGGAGTAAGTCATGGAAATGACATAACAGGTTATGTGGTTGGAGGGTGATGTCAGGAAGCTGTCCTACAACTACTCTTCAGCTTGTTCTCTCCAGTCGTACCATGGTCCTAGTCCTCACTGAAGCCTCATCTAACAGTCTCCTCAGAGCCCATAAAGCGAAAACCACACCTCCAATCCCCCAATTGCCTGTTAGTGTAATTGTCAAAAATACCATTTGACACTTGCTTGTAATTATACTTCAGTATACCAAAGTAACATCTGACAAAAAGATCTATAAACACTGCAGAGGCTAACTATGTGTAAATGAATACTTGTGTTTTTCTCAAAACGTTTGGCCACGGCTGTTCAGGCATACAGAGGCCCATTATCAGCAACCATCACTCCTCTGTTCCAATGGCACCTTGTGTTTTAAAAGAGTTAAACATTGTATTTGTCAGGGTTCCACCCTGACCATGTCCTGATCTGGGACCTAGCAACGACATTGTTCATTCCCCATCCAACGTGCATCTGTTATCGAGCAGCAACAAAAACTCACCAAGCCACAAGCGTTCCCATTTCCATGCACACAAATTAACAGCCCTACTAACGCACACCCTCGGACAGACAAACGCAAAACATGACAGAGACGAAACACAAAGAGAATGTCACCCCAAACGAACCTGTATATTTTTGTGTACCCCTGCGTGTCGTCACACGTCCCCCAAAAATAATTTGCACAAGAAATGATATTCATCCTAGATAATAGTGTAACACTAACATACTGAAAATGTGCCTACATGCACGTCCCTAAACACGTATTGCGTACTCAACCCAAATCACAATTTAGGCCCGGAAGCCTGTACCTATTCATGCTCTAGCCTCACTCCAGCCAGGCGCCTCCGTCTCAACCCCATGAGCCTAGCTCACGAGGGAGGAATGGAGATCCAGAACCCGACTGGAAAAAGGACCCAAGCTGACAGGATCAGGAAAACCGGACAAAGCCCCCCATTATCATGCCAATTTTTATATGTCCAAACATAACAAGACAAACACATGACGTACAAACAAACAATACATTTAACATTGACTCATTGATTTTAACTCGACATGTTTTTGTTGTGTTTCATACTTTTGATCTGCTCAATTATCCTAACATTTCTATACATCGAGTACTCTAATTGGAATTCAATTTCAATAGTGCAATATAGAATCAGATTTTACATCTATATTGACTTCTCAACAACCGGAATCATGTTCCAAAACCTCAAATTTCTCTTACTTTAATTATGCTATCTAGCAGGCCCTTTCCTTCTGCTAAGAGTAGCTTTATTACTTCCCTCTCCTGGGATGACTGCCAACCATTTATGCCTTTTAATATTTAGCTCCACTTTCTGATATTCAGCTTACAGTTTTTGCCTGTTCTACAAATTTGTGTTATACCAATTATCCCTAACCAACCTTTGTATTCTTTACTGCTATCTAGAACCACACTCCTTCTCTGGCCTCCTCCTCTGTCTGTATGCGTGTGTGTGTGTGTGTGTGTGTGTGTGTGATGAACACAATTTCACCTGTCTAGACAATAACCTACCTATTTCTTCCTCTTGCAGAGTCTAACCATGAAAGCCAACAGACGATGAGATATGACTATGTGTGGGGTGTGTGTTTATATAAAGTTGGAAACTAATTCCCTGTTATATTGTGCCTATCCTAACCTAACCAGGGGTCCCCACCCTCATCGTAATCCTCCCCTACATTTTTTAACCTTTCCCTACTTAACTTCACTTCTTTCTCCACATCTTCACCCTTCAATTCACTCCTCATCACACCCATCACCAACTCAATCTGTTCAGCCCATGGCTTCCATTCTACGTTCTCCGTCTCCATTTTCCACAAAATCTCTGTTTACCTAAGGTTCCTACAATACTTACATGCAACAAGTAACAGCAACACGAAATCAACATAACACGAACGACACCAAGTTACAAAACCAAGGGACATTTACACACAATTCACAGCACAGTTACGCCACTTCTAGGATTTATAGTTCGGAGTTCCTCAATTCTCCGGGCCTCTAACCCAGCGATGCCTACGGAGACGCCACTCCGCAGAGTCCTTATTTTTGTCAAAACAAGGTTGGATACTCCACTTCTAGGATTTAGTTCGGAATATCTTAAAATTCTGGGCCTCGAACCCAAATAGTTTGGAGGTTACTCCTCCGGGCCTTGAACCCCTAGTTCGTCCGGAACCCTCGCTCCGTCCGGGCCTTTGCTTTGGAGATTTTAACTTACACTCTTTGTACTTTTCACAAACGATTTTCGAAATTTGGCATTGGCCAATACGCAGAGTTGTTTTTTTTAAATAGGTTCTGCTCACCTTAATTACTTGCCCGGCTGAAAATCGTTCGGAATTTCCGGCCGCACTGATTCGGTCAATTGGCATGGACATCCTCCGATCCCGGACGAGCCCCCAAGTTGTAGAATTCAAATCTACTTCCCCCAAGTCCGAATCAGAGAATGTCCACACGATCACATGTCTCCAAAGTAAACGCCTTTATTACAGATATATCTGGAGATCGTTCCCCACAATACAGCCAAGAAGATTTGACGTCCGTTTAAATTGGACCCAGTTTTAGGCAGTCCCCTCCCCACCCAATCATTGTATAGAAATCACTGAGTGTGTTCCTGGGTGGCGTGTCCCATCTTGCCGACCCTATCTCTGTCCGTGGGGCCATCTGGTGACCTCGGAGGCAGACGAAGAAGAAAGTGGAAGGGTGGGCTGGCGCCAGGAGATCTGATAGGAAACCTCTGCTAGCTCTTGTTTACTTTTCCTCTTCATTGCCCGCATCAGTGGGTCCAGCTAAATGGCAAAAAACCTGTCTTCCTATACATTCTATGTCCTTGCCATAATCTCTTGATTTATGGTCCTACTTCTGGAATGTACTAAGTAACATTTTATCACCCCGGCCTTGCTATCTCTGAGTTTACCCCCACAGGCCCAGTGTGCAATCTAATCTTTCAGCTGGTATCGCTGGCCCAGTGAGTGGATTCCCGGCTACGAGAACGCCTTAGGGAGAGAACACCAACACCCTGTGTACGCGTCTCCATGCCACCACCCAAGCCCGTGCCTTTTTCTTCAGGGTCGGTTGTTGAACACCTATGGAGTCCCAATAACAACCAGGAACCCATGCAGCTGGGGCGCACACGCCTCCCCAGGACCGAGAGAGCACGTTGCTTGGCCGAAGGGGCGTGCCTATACTGTGGGAGGAAGGGCCATACGATTCCGTCTTGTCCTGCCTTACAGGGAAACAAGACCGCCCGTCCATAGGAGAGGAGTTACGGACGGACAGGGCACAGACCTCCTCTTCTTCTGCGGATAATCTGGAAGCGGTTATTCACTGGTCCACGACCTGCCTTCCCGTGCGCGTCCTGGTCGACTCTGGCACGGATGGAAATTTCATGTATAAAGGATTGGTGGATCAAAAGGGGATTACCTGTTCCCTCGTCACACCCCTCGTGACGGTTAGGGGGATAAGTGGCCAAAAGATCGCCACCATCACTCATCAGACCACCCCGCTTCTATTGGTCATCGCATGTAATCATAGGGAACACTTACCGTTTTTTCTCATCAATAGCCCCATGTCACCACTAATTCTCGGTCAACCCTGGCTGCGGCTCTATAATCCACAGGTGGATTGGAAATCGGGAACAATTAGCGCTTAAGGTCCCCAGTGTTTTTAGACTTGTACACCAGCCACTGTGGTCTCCTCCGTGTCCGTTCCCAAGATGGACCTTTCTACGGTTCCCAGAGACAATGGAACGGTACATTCGGGAGTCCCTTTCCTCTAGAATCCTCCGTCCTTTTTTGTCGGGAAAAAAGACGTCTCCTTACGTCCGTGTATTGATTATCTTGCCCTCAACGCCATATCCACACGAAACAAATATCCATTACCTCTCCTTAACTCTGCTTTCACTCCTCACCAAGGCATCCGTGTTCACCAAACTGGACTTACGCTACGCATATCATCTGGTGCGTATTAAGGAGGGTGACGAATGGAAAACGGCGTTCAATACACCGTTGGGCCATTTCGAGTAGCTGGTTGTTCCGCGTGGCCTCTCGAACGCACCAGACGTTTTTCAAGCACTAGTTAACGATGTCCTCCGGGACATGCTTAACATAATTGTGGTTGTCTATCTGGATGACATATTCATCTTATGTTCCTCCCTTCACGATCACGTGATACATGTTCGTCACATCTTGGAGTGCCTTCTCCGGAATCGTCTATTCGTGAAGCTGGAGAAGAGTGAGTTTCATGTTTTGTGGAATATTTTAGTTAAGATTAGATGTGTGGTGTGCTGTTAGAAACAAACCTTGCCAGTGGGGTGATAAAATGTTAATTAGTACATTCCAGAGAAGGACCATAAGTCAAGAGATCAAGGGGAATAGGGGGACCTGGTTTATTGTCTGTTGGCTTATCACACTGACCCTGATGCAGACAGGGAACACAGGAGGGGAAGTGTAAATACAATTTAGGTGATATCTCCGGGCAGATCTCCTGGCGCCAGCCCCCCCCCCCCCCCCCCCCCCCCCCCCCTTCCACTGTCTTCTTAGTCTGCCTCTGATGTCACCAGATGGCCCCACGATCAGAGATGGGGTCTGCAAGAAGGGACACGCCCACCCAGGAAGCACACTCAACAAATTCTATCCAATGACTGAGGGGTGGGAGGGTCTGTACATAAGCTGTGGCCAGGTGAAAGTAATTCAGATCTTGTCTGCTGTATGGTGGAGAACGATCTCCGGATAATTATCTGCTAATAAAGGTGTTTAGTTTGGAAAGACTTGGACCGCGTGGACATTCTCTGATTCGGACTCGGGGGAAGCAGATTTAACTTCAACAGTTTCCATGATTTCATTATTGCGTCATGTCCTCTCCCCTGGTCGTATGGAGATGGACCCAACAAAGGTGACCGAGTCACCGAGTGGCCAACGCCCACTGATTGGAAACAATTACAACGATTCCTCGGCTTCGCCAACTTTTACAGACGTTTCCTACGGAATTACAGCCTGATTGCTGCTCCGCTGACTACATGGACGTCTGTCAACATCCCATATCATTGGACAGAGGACGCCGACTACGCCTTCCTGGAACTCAAGAGGAGATTTACCACCTCTCCCGTTCTCGTTCAGCCCAACCCAGCACTCCAATTTATAGTTGAAGTTGACGCGTCTGACACTGGCGTGGGTGCAATACTGTCGCAGCGCACTTCAGAGGACAAAAAACTGCATCCATGCGCATTCTTTTCCAAGAAAGTGACGCCTGCAGAAAACAATTACAACGTTGGCAATAAGGAACTGTTGGCAGTCAAGCTTGCCTTAGAAGAATGGCGTCATTGGTTGGGGGATGCAGACTTACGCTTATCGTTTGGACCGATTGTTTTACACTCCGCAAAGCATCTCAACTCGAGACAGGCGCGTTGCATTGTTTTTTGGCCGCTTCAATTTTCATCTCACCTACCGTCCCGGCTCCAAAAATACCAATCCTGACGCCCTCTCTAGACAACACGCCCCAGATGAGTCAGACAACACATCCATCCTCCCTCTGTCCTGCCTCCGGGTGGGCATCACCTGGGAGATTGAAACTACCATTTGACGTGCTCAGCAACAGCAGCCGGACCCGGGTACCGGGCCCCGTGACCGACTGTTTGTCCCCGATGCTGTGCATACAGAGGTCCTCACATGGGCTCACACCTCCCGTCTCGTCTGTCATCCGGGCGTGAACCGTACATTATCCTTTCTTTGCCAACATTTCTGGTGGCCTACTATGACCAAGGACACCAAGGAGTATGTCACCGCCTGTACGGAATGTGCCCGAAATAAGATATCTACATGCGCACCTGCCGGTCTCCTACATCCCCTACCAGTGCTGAGCCGGCCATGGTCCCACATATCCATGGAATTCATTACCGGTCTCCCTCCGTCCAACGGCATGACCACTATACTCACCATTGTAGACCGCTTTTCAAAGATGGCCCACTTTGTGGCATTACCCAAACTCCCTTCCGCTAGGGAGATGGCAGACCTCCTCATCTCACACGTCCTTCGCCCACACGGCATCCCCCAGGACGTGGTATCAGACCGGGGTCCCCAATTCACCTCGCAGGTTTGGAAGGCTTTCTGCCAGGGCCTGGGTGCGACTGCCAGCCTGTCCTCCGGGTACCACCCGCAATCGAACGGACAAACGGAGAGAGTCAACCAGGACCTGGAGGCTGCCCTTCGTACTGTGACGTCGGCCAATCCCTCAAACTGGCACGCGCATCTCATCTGGGTAGAGTATGCGCATAATACACTGGTGTGCTCCTCCTCTGGGCTGTCGCCGTTTCATGCCTGCTTGGGGTATCAGCCCCCTTATTCCCGTCACAGGAGGTCGACGTCGCCGTCTCTTCTGTGCAAGCACACCTCAGGAGATGTTGAGGCGTTTGGAGACGTGCCCGCGCTGCCCTACTACGCGCCACAGCCACCTCAAAATGCTACGCCTCTCCACTGCGCCCGCCTATACACCCGGCCAACGTGTGGCTCCGGGCAAAGGACCTTCCCCTCAAGGTTGACGCCCTTAAACTGGCTCCCCGGTACGTAGGTCCCTACATCGTGGAGTCACTGGTCAACCCTTGTTCCGTCCGGCTACGACTACCATCTTCCTTACGCGTGCATCCAGTCTTCCACATCTCTCATCTCAAGCCCGTCGCCTCCAGCCCTCTCTGTCCTGTTCCTCTTGCTCCGCCTCCGCCACGGATCATTGACGACCACCCGGCGTACACTGTGCGCCGATTGTTGGATGTACGTCGGCGAGGGTGTGGCTTTCAGTATCTGGTGGATTGGGAGGGTTACAGTCCCAAGGAGAGGAGCTGGCATTCTAGCACCCGGATCCTTGATCGCTCTCTGATTTGTGAATTCCATCACTCGCACCCTGGCCATGTCGGGCGGCTGCCGGGTGGCGTCCGTAGACGGAGGGGTCCTGTCAGGGTTCCACCCTGACCATGTCCTGATCTGGGACCTAGCGCACCTTCTGGTGGTCCTGTGGTGCCACTACAAGCACCTGTCACAAAGCACCAAGCCACACGCACCTGTTCCCCATCTTTCCATCAGTGCCCTACATAAGCACCCCAGTCCCACCGGTTCCTTGCCAGTACAAACTACATGTCACATTGCATTACGTTTGGCTCCTGCTTAGGCAGTATATACTTAGCGTACACTTATCTCTTTTTGATAGCTCGTCACATTCGAGCATCCTTGCAAAACTATTATATTCAAGTCTTCCTCAAACTCCCTTTCTCTCCTGCTCCAAACTTACCTCCTCGTTCAGATATTCTCGTCTCACTCTGCGATACCGACTCTCCCAATTCCTCATCTCTCTGTCTCTGTCTCGGTTCGCGCACGTGGATCCCTCCCTCACATTCGCTACAACGGCCCTAACAGTATATATATATGCTTGATCATTACAGAACCCTTTTGCACTCATGTTAGCACAGCTGAAAACTGTTGTGCTGCTTAAAGAGGCAATAAACTGGCCTTCTTAAAAAATATCTGGAGAATCAACAATTATGGGTTTAATTAAAGGCTCAAAAAGGCTATAAACTAATAACTTTAAGTGACCCAACACTTTTGAATGGTAGTGTATTTCAATACGAATATTTTCAAATTGTATTTCTGTGAAATTGGTGTCCTGTCCGAAATTAATGTGTTGGGAGGGAATATCAGATTTTGTATATTTCATTGAAGATTAAACAAGGCCTTCCTGTTTAATAGACCTGCATTAAAAACATTGAAAGGATGGAGTTAAAAAGGTGTATATTTATTGGTTAATATGGATCATAAAGTTGTCGCCTGGAGAACTTTATAGTTTATCCATCTTTTTACCTTCTACATCACTGGTGCACTGGGGACTGTATAAAACTGTGTCCAATTTTAACAGACGTCAGATCTTCTTGGCTGTATTGTGGGGAACGATCTCCAGATATATCTGTAATAAAGGCGTTTACTTTGGAGACATGTGATTGTGTGGACATTCTCTGATTCGGACTCGGGGGAAGTAGTTTGAATTCTACACCAGGTCATGCCTTGGGGTCTGTAGTTATCCAGTCTGGTCTGTGTGGTCTCTGTGAATCCACTTACAGACTTTTACCATCTTGTGGTCGTTTTTCCTGATGAGTGGTGTTCTTCCACTACCATACAGTTTATTTTCCCTTTTCTTTGGTTATTGATGGTTAAGGTCTATACTGTATATTTCACCACTCACTGCAACCTCACGTAACTCTGACCAATAATTTGTACTGACGTTTCTTTCCAGGACTGACTGCAGGGTATCAGATTACTTATGTAGGGAATAATGTGATTAGTACAGAGGGACAATACGTGAATCTGATCTGAACAAATGATACACACAGTGATTATCCTCTCCTTTACTGGTACCGTCATTCTCCTAACCGCCGGGTCGCTCTGCCCAAATGCACATGGGCCGCGTGCCAGGTGGCTTCCGCCCCCCGGAACCAGTCCTCCACCGCCGGCACCGCAGACGGCTCCGTGTTCCAGGGCCCAAGAGGAGGCTGATAGCCGAGGACACAATGGAACGGTGTAATGTTGGTGGAGGAACTGCGGGACCCCGGTCAGACACTATATCCTCCGGGACCCCGTAGTGCCGGAAGACATGAGTGAACAGGGCCTCCACGGTCTGCAGGGCCGTTGGGATGCCAGGAAAGGGGAGCAAACGACAGGCCTTCGAAAACCTATCCACAACAACCAGGATGGTGGTGCAACCCTGAGAAAGAGGCAAATCGGTCAGAAAATCTACACTTAAATGGGTCCATGGTCGTCGTGGGATAGGAAGAGGAAGAAGCTTACCTGAGGGTAGGTGCCTGGGGGACTTACTCTGGGCGCAAACCGAACAGGAGGAGACGTACAACCAAACGTCCCTAGCCAACGTAGGCCACCAGTATTTGCCCTTCACCACTGACAAAGTCCTACCCACACCCGGATGACCAGAGGAGGGAGAAGTATGGGCCCAAAACAAGAGCCTGTCCCGCACCTCAGTTGGCACGTACGTACGACCCTCCGGACAGTGAGGAGGGGAGGGCTCAGCCCGGAGTGCCCTCCGTATGTCCGCATCCACCTCCCACACCATCGGCGCGATGATATGTGTGCCAGGGATGATGGGGGAGGTGTCCACGGTTCTTCCCTCATGGTCATACACCCGGGAGAGGGCGTCGGCCTTAATGTTTTTGGAACCTGGAACATAAGACAGGGTGAAGT
>JACXGK010010598.1:0-17636 GCA_016801125.1 Novumbra hubbsi | reverse complement strand
TAACACACACGGAGACAAGACACACAGGGGTTTAAATACCCAGCTAACTGGGTGCAGCTGAAGGGAATCAGGGAAGGGTGCCTTCACAGGACATGGGAAACAGGACAAACACATACGATGGTGCTAGAAGGCCGGCGACGTCGAACGCTGGAGAGTCACGCGCCCGGAGGCGGACCCACCACCAGGAGGCAACGTGACATCTACAGACAAAATCACTCCCACTCCGTCCGTGTTTCTCCATGTCATCTCTGTGGTTCTCCATGACCCCCGCCGCTCTCTCTGGTTCAGTGTCGTTTTCTCCCTCCCTCCATCTTTCCTTCCCTACCTCCATATCTCTCTCTCGGAAAACAACCTGTCAGACCAGTCCAATGTGTGACAGGAAAAGGGGTTTATCTGTCTTTCTCACAACCTTAAATCTCTATCCAAGTCCAACAGCTGCATATATGCTCCTACATTCCAACCACTGCTATTGTGGCACTATGTCTATTTGCACTGTTCTCAACCCAGAGGATGCTGGGAAGTCATCTAAACACAACCATGTCATATGTCCAGTCCAGACCAGTGTTATTGTAGGGAAGCGGTGGAAACGGATGGATGTCAGAAGGTTTGAGGGCGATAGACGGTCTCCAACATGGTTGTCAAAGCAATCACATCTCTCTTTATCATTCTTTCTCATGTATTATTACCGGGTCTTCTGTTTCTTCCCTCGTTTCCTTCTGTCTGTCTGCTTCTGTCTGTCTTCCTTCCCCCCCTCTGACCATGGAGCAATGCCCTGTTGGCACTGTGGCGGTACAGTGTTATGTTGGGTGAGGGTTAGTCCTGGCACTCTGGCGCCCACGTCACTCTGGCGCCAGATCCCTCATTCCCCATTTCCCCTCTGACACACACATTCACATGGCCAGACATACATATACCGAAACAGAGTCACAGACAAACGTAGACACACCAAATGGCCGGACGGACGCGGACATATACAGAAACATAGACAAACACACGCCCCCCCCCTTACTCCGTTTAGTGATGGATTGCGGTGTGAAATTCCGTGCCATGCCACATGTTATTGAGATACACCCAAGACTGGGAATATATCAATACACGCAACTAGCTGGACAGGGTTGGGCTCTCAGTTGACTGCCCATTGCCTGTACACTAGTGTTCTCTACAGTGTTCTCCACATTAGTTGTAACAGAGAAAGATGGAGAAAGGGAGACCCATTACTACATCCAGGCAGTGATAGTAGGTATGGATATGTAGGTACAGTAACGAGTGTTGCTGTTATAGTGCATAGCTGTCATCCTACTAATGTCATTCTGCCCCTGGGCCATTCGAAACAAATAGAGTTGGGGATTCTGTCTCAAAACCGAGTGATTTGTTTCATTTTCCCCTTTAACATGTGAAAACTTAGCTGTTGCTTGAATACCGCAACACAGTCTGCTTCACTTACAGATTCACATCGATTCTTTTTTTCTTCTCTTAAACACGTGGGTTGAGGGTGAGGAGCTGGAGAGGGGGGAGTTGAGGAGGAGGAGGAGAGATGTCTGAGGAGGGCTTGGTTGCTTTTGTCAGAAAACCTGAGAGCGTTTGGTTTTCTCCCCTCTCCACAAACCTAAGTAAACACGTTCTGGTCCAAACCATATGCAGTCATATTTTCTCAACAGCGGATGAGTGATTTTAGAGGAAAGAAAGGTTTTGTGGGCAATTTGCATACAGCTTACAGTATGCAGCGACACTCTGAGTCGTCTGAGAGTCGTCTGAGAGTCGTCTGCAGGCAGCAGAGTCCTGTGTCTCGGGTATTTATCTTCTTATCTTATCTTCACTTCCTCCAGATCTCTCTCTGACTTTCCCGTTCACCCTCTCAAATCCCTCACCCCAAACTGAAGGACGAGAGCGTGCGTGCACCGGACTGCCAATGAGGTCTCACCCCTATGGGGTTTAAGTGTTTGTGTGTGTGTCTGCGTTGCGCGTCTGTGTGTGTGTTCCTGAGAGACAAAGTGAGTCCTTGTGCTCTACGTGATCTCATGTAGACAAATGTGCATTGGATAAAGGTGTCTGCCAGATTACTTTAATTAGATGGAGAATATTTGCCCTAGGCCTCTCCTGATTGCGTATATACCCATATATCACGGCAGACTAGGGCATATGTTACGGAAACTGCTTTCCCTCAAGCTTGTGTTTCTAACGTGGGTTCCACTGTTGTATCGCTCAACGGGGCGACAATGGCTGGACTATAAACTGCGACTGTTCAAACCCCATGCCTCTCGCCACGGCGACAGGGGAATGACAGGGTTCGGGTCAAACGTGCCGGATGGCCTGTCCTCCTCGAGCCCCTCTATACCAGGCTGAGGGTGTTGTCCTGACGTTGTGTTTTGACCGCGCTGTGTCTCAGTAGACGTAACTGTGCCTGACTGCTGATTTTTCTCACGGCAGGTGAAAGCAACACCGCAAACATCTATGCAGTGAATCCAAAAGATACCAGGAAAGGAAAAGGAACTACAGTCTTAAACAGGTATTGGCTCTTTAGCTAAATATCTCCATTCACAATGTACCAAATGGAAATAGTGTATAACAGTACACCTGACTTTAGACTATGGAAACTTTTCTGTTACGAGAATCAAGATTTATTTTTTTCAAAGCACACTTTTACAAGTCACACATGACTACTCCAACAAGTCCTCTATGTGAATAACAGGCTTGCAGAGTCAACCATTCTTTAGATGTGGAGTATTCAAATCTCACCCTACCTTTGTCTTAATAAGTCCTGGGTCTTAATAAGTCCTTGGTCTTAATAAGTCCTTGGTCTTAATAAGTCCTTGGTCTTAATAAGTCCTTGGTCTTAATAAGTCCTTGGTCTTAATAAGTCCTTCGTCTTAATAAGTCCCTGATTAAAAAGTTGCAATGCAAAATGGATTTGATCCGGCATCAAGGTCTAGGTGGGAATGCCCCTGTTTTAGGGTTTTCACTTTTTCATTTGCCGGCTAGAGGTTCTCCTTAAATGGAGCTTCTTCTTCACACCTCTGGAACTAACAGTGACTTTGTGAAGTTAAGTCTCCCATATTAATATGTATCTTAAAGAACAAGATTAATAATGGAAAATAGTTTTGTAAGTACGTACCTAAAGAACTTCTTGTAGTTTGACGAATGGAAGCCTATGGTTTCCATGTAATAGTAAGTTTGAGAAACAAGATAATGGCTATAGCAGAAATAAACCGACTCTGTTCTTGGTATTCAGGCACATTCTCTAGGTCAGTCTTTGTTATACACACACGCACAAGCACACACACAACCATCCTCCACATCAAACCTTTCCTTTCCATTTTGTCCCATTATAAGCGAGTGTTTCAGCAACATCACAACTTCTATTATCCCTCGCCAACACGCTGAACATTTACTTTTCAACAATAAACACTTGCGCTGTCAGTTATATTTACAAGCTTCCCCTTCCAACTAAGTCATCCAATGAAAAAGCACCTTATTGGCTCCTTTATTGAAGCAACAATTCAGAGCTAATAAACAATAAATATTTTCTACATTTGCCAGTGGAAACAAACCCATTCTGGTTACACCAGTGATAGCTTTTTCCTCAGGTGAATTAAAACATCTCTCTACAATGCATTTTGCTTGGAGTCACTGCTTCTGTCTGGGAACTGTTTTGCCTAATGCGTGATTGATAAAAGCACTTTATATCAGTGTTGAGGAGGACATGGCTCACCCTTCTTTCAGTCCAAACAAACAAACATTATGGACACACATCCACACACACGCAGACATATATGTGCCCTGATGCACATGTGCACAAACATTTTGGGTGAACATTGATCACTCCGAAGTTACTCCAGGTCCTCCAGACTGGGTTCTTTTGTTTACTGACTTTGTCTGAGCCTTAGATGGCATATTGTTCCCTAATACATTACCTAAGGTCTGAACCTATTGCACTGGTACAAGGTAGTGTAGGGTACTATCAGACTGTGGTACGGAAATGATTCTGGCCAACATTAGAGGCAAGGTTCTCCCAACTAATACACAACACCCCCTTTCTAGCCCTCTCCTCTCTGAACAGAGACAGTAAAGGATTCACAGTAAAGGATTAACAGAGAAAGAAAACAATTAGCCGAGACCGAAAAGGATTCACAGAGAAATATACTAATGAACAGACACAGCAAAAGTTTCACAGAGAAAGGAAATAATAAACAAAGACAGTAAAGGATTTACAGAGAAAGAAAATAAGGAACAGAGACAGACAGTGAGCATTAATGAGAAACGTATTTAGAAAGCAGAACATTAGGAGGCAGAGCAAGAGACTCTCTTTAACGAGCCGGTTGCCAAAAAGTTTATCTAATTCTGTTTTTGCGTTGGGAAACGAAGAACGGCGGTCTGGTTTACAAGCCTGCTATTAAAATTCCTGCCTCCGATTAGGGAAAAACCACTGAAGTTGTTCCCTGAGTGGGAATAGGAGCAGCGACCACGTTGTGGAGCGTAAAACACTCCACCGTAACCACTAATGGCGCCACGAGGTGTCTGTCCCGGCAGAATTGACACACGGGAAAAACATAGCCGTTGGTATAGCACGAATGCCCACTCCAGACATGTTGACGCTCGTTTGCTAACACAAGAAATCCTTTGGCCGCACAATGGCGTTGGACGATTAAGACAATCCCAAAGTCACGCATTTACGCGAAGTGTCTCTTTTTTTGTGCAGGAAAACATCTTAACGCCTAAATTCTTGGTTATTTGCCAACCCTTGTGTGTTCTCTTTGTCTTGCCGTATATTTCGGGCCATCCTATTTAATGTTCACACGGTTTTGGTTTGTTGGTAGGTCCCAAAAAAAGCCAAAGAGCTCATACAGTAAGTGTCAAGATGCACGGTAAACACTCTTGGAGACCTCCCAAGACACGGACAGGAACAGTTGGGGTTTCATCCCTGCAACCTATGTGGTTGCCCTGTAATGGGCCACATTTCTAGCATTGCTGACCGACATAGTTTCCTCACAGATGATGACAGATGGCAGCTGCTTATGAGAACTCATATTATGTCAGCTAGTTACTGACCTAGCAGCGCTTGCTAGGTCGCTCGGTTAGAAGATATTCAAGTTTGTGTGCTAGACCTCTTGTCTGGATAACAGGATTCTTCATTGTTTACTGGCATACAGTAGCTGTTTGAAGTAGTTGCTGGTAGCTAGCTAATGATGGACTAATGATGCTGTTTTTTTGTTATAATAAGCTTCAGCAATACTGATAATATTTGCGCAAAACTTCTTGTGAAATGGATATGAAGTGGCAGGACAAAGTCTATCCTATTGGAGAATGTCAATATTTACGGATTAATTGATTTATTGTTTTAGGCTAATATAACCTGTGTTACCTGATGGATGTAATGGTGCAACAGATGGGGCCACAATACTTTGCTCTTTCCTTCGTTTTCCATCTCTATATGTGTCTCTCTGGCTTTCTCCTGGTCTATCTGATTCTCTTTATCACTCTTTCTTTGTATCAATTTCAGTATTACCCCTATCTTTGTTATATTTTGGTCACTTATTGTCCCTTTCATTTTTCAGTTTTGAGTTTTATTGCCTTCTAGCTGAACAAAAACACTGTTCTGAAGTAATTATGAACATGACCTCGATATTTGTGCTACAGACCTTGTGCAACAAAACCCAAACTGTGATATTCAGAGAAAAAAAATTACCAAATCTCTAAATAAACAATCCTACATCACAAGTCAACAGCAGGGAAAACACTACGAAATAGGACATTCTTCTGGAAAACCATTTTCAAGGAGTATAAAAACCCATGTTTATGATCTTGATGTACTCACAGTATGGCCCACATTGACCCAGAACATTAACAGTGTATTGTGGAATTGAACATATAAGGGGAGGGTTACTGAAGATTTTAAGAGTGAATCGATCTTATCGTGTTTCCATGGGAACAGACTACCTCTGCGTTGGACAGACCATGTTGGACAGACCACGTTGGACAGACCACGTTGGACAGACCACGTTGGACAGACCATGTTTTACAGACCATGTTGGACAGACCACGTTGGACAGACCACGTTGGACAGACCATGTTGGACAGACCACGTTGGACAGACCACGTTGGACAGACCACGTTGGACAGACCACGTTGGACAGACCATGTTTTACAGACCATGTTGGACAGACCACGTTAGACAGACCATGTTGGACAGACCACGTTGGACAGACCACATTGGAAAGACCACGTTGGACAGACCAAATTGGACAGACCACATTGGACAGACCACGTTGGACAGACCAAATTGGACTGACCACATTGGACAGACCACGTTGGACAGACCACATTGGACAGCCCATGTTGGACAGACCACATTGGACAGACCACGTTGGACAGACCACATTGGACAGACCACGTTGGACAGACCACATTGGACAGACCACATTGGACAGCCCACTTTGGGCGGGGGGGCACTGTCACGGATTCATTACTCACCTTCTAGTGTCCCTAGTCTCAAGTAGCATTATTACAATTCAAGCCAAAAGCCACTTCACAGGTATTCGTCTAGTGACATACTAGAAAATGTAAGGAAACGTAGGCTCAAGACTCCCTTTTCCTCATCTGTAAAGATGAGTAATCAGACATTTTTTGAAGATTGGTCAAGATTCCGCTATACTAGCCTCCAAGCTTAGCTAGGTCCACCATTGTGGTGCCAGGACAGAGAAAGGTTTTGGCTTCATGGATCAGGAACAGCCCTGGAGGGGTGGGACAGCCAAGAGCCCAGAGCGGGGGTCTATGAATAGCCCAGGTAGGGATGTAAGTTTTGAACATTGCCTGGAGGTAGGGAGGAGCTTCTCCTGCTCCTCCTTAGGCAAGAACCAAAGCTTTGACTGGATGCAAGCCTGTGTTGAGTGCAAATACGAGGTGTGACATGGAAGAATTTGAGGTGGGCCGCTGAGGACACTAAACGAGCAGTTGCATCCTGCATGACTGGCAGGGGTTCTGTTGCACAGTGGAGCCGGTTCGGTTGCAGCCCTGCCGAAAGTGAGTGGCAATAATCCAAGCGGAGATGTTGGCCGGGCAACCAGAAATCCTGAGGTTACCTGGTTGTAAGAAGGGGGAAAAGGGGGAGAGGGGGGTGAAGAATTACTTATATTTGACAGTAAAAATGACATAAATCTAGTGGAATGACTGAATCCCTGACTGTACAATAGCAGAATGTTGCCCGCTGGATGTTCCACAGGAGGAGAGAAATGTTTAAAGTGTTACATCACCCAGACTAAAGGGAACTTGAAATTCACAGTGAGTAAATGGCCTAAACATCTGAAGGTGCCCTTCAAAATACAAACAGACAGACAGACACACAAAAAAAACCATAAAAACGGTTTGTTATGTGTCGGGAATAACTATGCTATTTGTGAAGAAGCAGACTACATCATGTCTTTTACTCTGATTGATGTGTTCTGGATGCAGCCCCTTAAGGAAGCCTGGCTTCAACCACGGCGCTTGGAAACCTACGGCCTTGCACACTTTTGTCCAAAAAAGTGTCTCATTCTCATATCTGCGGTGTAATTGATATTCCGCTAGCACTCACATGCCCCCCCCAATTCATCCTCCTATGTTTTGACTGGCAAGCACATTGGTCTGGCCATTATTTGAGCCATCAATCTCAACCAAATGTGGTTGTTCAATGAAGCCATCAACGTCTATTTGTTTTTAAACCTATATCCCTCAATGCATGAAGTTCACCTTTAAACAGGAACCAACAAATAACCATCTGAAAGAAGTGTATGGAATAGAAGTAGTATGCCATAACCACTGAATTTAGACCCGGTGTGGTTAAGCGTTACGTCATTATGTGGAAATGGACTTGGGATACATTGGGTTAAAGAAGCGATAGATGTATTGATTGAGAGAGGCGCTAACCAACCTACCCATGTTTTCTGATTTCCTCTTTGTTCAAGATGTATGCTAGACTTATTACAACCACCCTACCCCAAAACACCTCTGCTGATGAAACATTACCTTAGGCATAATCATATCTGATTGCACTCGGAACAAGTCTAACTCTATAAACTGAAAGAAAATAATTCCAGTCTTTTATTTCTTTGTAATTTTAGGACATTTTGAGGTGCTTCTTAGGGCGTTTAGCCTCTCAGAGGTTTAGTCTGTTGTATTCGTGGGTGTTTGGCAATATTAGAGGAATATCATACAACCGGGGGAACGTCTGAGCTCTGTTTTCACTGAAATTATCTCTCAATGTTCATTCTCGTTAAATGCTTTTCTGGTGGATTTATAATTATTTTTACCGGTTTCGATTCAGCTGTTGGACTACAATTCTGGAAGAGGTCCAGGCGCCTTAACAGGCCATTACCTATGAATTCACTTTAATCCCATTGTGTTTACGACGTCAAAACAGATGTAAAAAATTTTCACATCAACATTTCACTAAATGAAACATTTATTTATGGGTTTGTGGGTCATTTGAATTAGTGTGTGTGCAGGCGTGGATGTGTGTGTGTGTGCCGGTGTGGGTGGGTATGAGAATACATGGTGGTTGTAGGAGGAAAGGATGGTCCTTTTACCACAATATATTGTGGGGCAATCAATGCTGTGATGTAATTATGCACTGTGTTTTTCAACACACAGGTGACCAAGTGTGACTTTGCTCTTTAGTGAGCCAAGATATAAAGTAATTACTTTTTGCTGGTTTTATAGCAACCAAAACATCCTCTTGTTTTTGGCTGTTGATTCCTTGCGCCCCTACTGTATGGAGGTTGTTTTTAATATAAATACACTTTTAAAGTTTGGGATCAGGAGATATTCACAGAGGTAAATAAAATATAAGAATACAACATAGAAATAGAGATTAGGGAATATGATTATAGAGAGGATAATAAAGTTATGAGTTACATCCTGAGACAAAATCCATGAGGTTGATTGAGGCACGTTTGCGGATGATAGTTCGAAACATGTGGAGGTCACAAGGTCTTTAGAGAATAACAAGTTACCCAGGGTGGTATAAAGATAAGCAGTGAAGGATACCTTTTTGAGTGTTAGAAAGAGTGCTTTGTATTTTCTGTGGTAATGGGAACACATTTCTGGAATGGAAAAGGACACTAACTTTGTTCCAATGCTTAGGAATTAATGGTTCAGTTCCGGAACACTAGATATTACTTTTGTTCCAGGTCTTGTTTCTGTTCTTTGAAAAAGCTCCATATTTAAAAAAATATTCATAAACTGCCCCAGCCAGAAGCTCTAGCTGTTTGCCTCATCAAGTAATTCCAGGAGGAAATATTGAACTAACCCCTGAATGGCAAGAAAAAAAGAAGCACACTTCAACTGTCTTGCTTAGGGCCTAGTTTCATTAACCAGTCTGGTAAATGTAGAATGAATAAAAGTGTTTCACAGTGTTAACTTCCAAGAGGGGTAATCATGACCCAGCTCTCTCTCTCTCATCTGCACTGATCGCTGTCAGCGGCAGTACTTAGGGTGTAGCAGACGTCAGTTGTGGTACATGGAGTACTTTGTTGCCCTCAGTTTCGGCACACAGTCACCGTACTCCAAGAGAATAAAACCCATTCAGAAGAAACACCTCTCTGTGTTCATAGCATCACACTGGGAAGTGAAGGCTGGTGTATGCACCAGGAGCTGTTGTTTCAGCTTGGAAGGGTCAGTAGGCTTGGGGCCATGCTTTGTTCACTCGTAAACATCCAGACCCAGGCCAGCCTGAAAGCTGCTTCTCCTAACTCAGTAAACACCTTTCACTGCCAGTAATTGTGACATTGTGGAAGTTTAGCTGTGTGACTTAGCTTTTAGCTATTGTTGTGTTTTCCTACTAAATTGTGTACACTTGTATTATTTATTTGAATCATTTCCAGAGCAGGAAAATGGGTAGGTTTCCTTTTATTCCTCTTGGTAACCTGTATTTCAGGCCATGTTGGAGCTAGAAGGGTGGTACTGCGCCTGATTTGAATTCTGTCAAATGCCCCTTTTCAGCTAAATTACTATAAAGCAATATATGATTTTACCACACTAAAATATTAAATAGGACATATATAGGTGTTCTACATGCCAAGTGCTTTGGTTTTAATTTGTATACCGTTTTAACAAAACCAAAAACAAAAGCTTTATTTTTTCTTGAGTCAAGAAAGTTATTTAGATTGTGTACAATACATGATTAGGAAAGGATTGTCAGACTTGAAGACATTTGTTTGGGTTCATTTATTTATCAAACATTCTGATTAGTAGAGAGAGAAATACATTTTTCATCTGACATTATTCCAGTCAGAACTGGATCGGTGGGCAGACGTGGTATTGACACATGCAAAGGATCTCCTTGCTCACAAAGCTCTTGAGCTAAGCTGAAGGAAATTGCCTCTGTTTCTCAGTGTGGTTATATTAGCCATTCACCCGTGGAATATGATTAGACCTGTTTTTAATTGGCGTGTTTTATTCTGTGAAGCTGTGAGAGGTAAGAGGGGAAACAGTGGAACTTCCATGAATGAGTATAATAGCATGAGCCTCAACTTGTGCTGACAGCTCACCCGGAGGCACAGGGCAAGGATTTACAGGCAGAAAGGAGGTATGTGTGTTCTCACATCTTTGTTTGCAAGAAAGTTAGGATGCACCGGCATTATCTGTTCCCCTTGGGCGTAGCAAGACAGAGATCTTTTCCTGACCCCATATTGCATTATCTCCCGGTCCCCATAATGCATTACCTCCATGGCCCTATAATGCATTAACCCCCTGGCCCACTAATGCATTACCTCAATGGCACCATAATGCATTATCTTCATGGCCCCATATTGCATTATCTCCCGGTCCCCATAATTCATTATCTCCCTGGCCCCATAATGCATTATCTCCCTGGCCCCATAATGGATTACATCCATGACCCCATAATGCATTATCTCCCTGGCCCCATAATGGATTACATCCATGACCCCATAATGCATTATCTCCCTGGCCCCATAATGCATTTTCTCCTTGGCCCCGTAATGCATTAGCTACCTGGCATCGTAATGCATTATCTCCCCTCATGTCATTTCACTCTGCCTGTCTGTTTGCTCTTGTCTCTCTTTCATCTTCATCAACTCTTTGTATGCCACCAGTTTCTTTCATTAGGTAATATACCATTTCATGTTCTTCAGTTTTTACTGCACACACAATTGCACATAATTTCTACATACTTAAAATGTCTTCATCGGGCTTCCCTTCCCCATACTCTTTTCCTTCACTATAGTCCCTCAATACTCAATCCCTACTGCAAACTTGTTTCCTACAACACAATCCCTAATTTCCTACACAAGTCCTTCAATTCTGTACTATTTCCCTACTATCTACTTAGCCTTTTCCTACTGCCTCCCTTCTTTGTATTCTCTTTACACTCCCTCCATATTCCCTATATACCCTCGCCACACTTCCTCCACACTTCCTCCATATTCCCAATATACCCTCGCCACACTTCCTCCACACTCCCTCCATATTCCCTATATACCCTCGCCACACTTCCTCCACACTCCCTCCATATTCCCTATATACCCTCGCCACACTTCCTCCACACTCCCTCCATATTCCCTATATACCCTCGCCACACTTCCTCCACACTCCCTCCATATTCCCTATATACCCTCGCCTCACTTCCTCCTGACTGCCTCCATATCTTGCCAGGCCAGTATGAACATAACAAGCACGGTAGAGCCCAACCAAGGCGAGGTGAGTTGGGGACTGGCGGCGTCTTCTTACACAGGCAGCACTGAGAGCCAGCTGCTTATAAAGACTACCATTGATCCTGATGGGTGGGGTGTAGCCTGGAGTACTGCGTTCAGAGAGTTGCACCCCGGTGGTCTGAGCTGGTGAAGTGAGTGTTTGTGTGTATGTGCAGTTCTTTGCGGTTATTTTATGCTGGTTGAAGCTGGTTGGAGCACAACTCAGGGCCAATGGCGTTCTAAGAGAGTGATCAATCAATCACACTTTTTAAACAGTTAATGGCCTGCAACTCCACTTCTGTTTTCCAGTTTAGAGTGTTTCAGGCTGAGGACAGCGAGATTTCCCCGTTTGACAGTAATAGGAGTTGGGGAGGGAGGTTACTAGGGGAGAGGAGGGAGTTGGGGAGGGAGGTTAGTGGAGGAGATGAGAGTTTGGGTGCAAGGTTAATGGGGGAGAGGAAGGAGTTGGGGAGGGAGGTTACTAGAAGAGAAAAAGGAGTTGGGAAGGGAGTTTAGTGGAGGAGAGGAGGGGGTTTGGTTTAAATCATCCCTAGGTACTCCTAACCCAAACCCTGTATGAATGTCCAGGGTGATGACACCTTACCCAAACCCTGTATAAATGTCCAGGGTGATGACACCTTACCCAAACCCTGTATAAATGTCCAAGGTGATGACAACTAACCCAAACCCTGTATAAATGTCCAGTGTGATGACAACTAACCCAAACCCTGTATAAATGTCCAGGGTGATGACACCTAACCCAAACCCTGTATAAATGTCCAGGGTGATGACACCTAACCCAAACCCTGTATAAATGTCCAGGGTGATGACAATTAACCCAAACCCTGTATAAATGTCCAGGGTGATGACACCTAACCCAAAACCCTATATAAATGTCCAGTGTTATGACACCTAACCAAAACCCTATATAAATGTCCAGTGTGATGACACCTAACCCAAACCCTGTAGGAATGTCCAGTGTGATGACACCTAACCCAAACCCTATATAAATGTCCAGTGTGATGACACCTAACCCAAACCCTGTAGGAATGTCCAGTGTGATGACACCTAACCCAAACCCTATATAAATGTCCAGTGTGATGACACCTAACCCAAACCCTGTATTAATGTCCAGTGTGATGACACCTAACCCAAACTCTATATGAATGTCCAGTGTGATGACACCTAACCCAAACCCTGTATATGAGGCCTAATAGCCTACGTAGCTTATTGTATTTGGGGGTTGCTGTTTAAAATGGTATTATTCATGTTTGTGATGCTCTAGCAGTTCAGTTTTAAGGCAAACATGAGTTATAGGTCCTAATTCAGGACACATTTAAGCACACAACCTTCAGATTTGGATCCGATCTCATGTCATGTTACCACTGGTCTCTGAGGTAAACCTCACGTGTGCTTTCTCAAGTACATTTCCAGCACACGATCGCATCAGCCATTTCCAGAATATACTGCTCAACCCACCCTATTTCGGTCTTGTCATCTGCCCGTGTCTCGGGATCCCACTCATCTACAGCTGTCTCTCTCTCTCTCTCTCTCAGACACATGCAGACACACACACGCGTAGATACACACACGCCTAGACACACACAGACACGGGGTCACTTTGCCTGGAGAGTGCAGGCACAGGCATTTGATCTCCTTCAGGGGGATTTGACCAAGATTTCCTGCTCCTTATTAAATTATAATCCCCATTCTCTCCCTCTGCTTTTCTGTCCCATTCGTGTGCATGGATGTGTGTGTTACCCTTGGTCTGGCCCTGTTGGCAGTGTGTGGAGAGAGGGCAAGATGGTTGCCGTGGCACACATCTGAAATGGGTCTGGAGGGAGACCAGCAGTGTCTTCTGTTAAATTCCTTTTTTATCTCTATCAAATCTCTCTTTTGTTCTCCTTTCACCCTTCCTGTCTCTAATTCTCCCTGTCTGTAATTCTTTCCCTCTCGCTCTCTCTCTCTCTCTCTTTGCCACGTGTCTCTACTTGGCTCCGTTCAAGGGCCGTGGGCATGCCCTGATAGTGTGTGTTGTCTCAGCTCAGTGTTTTGATGGAGCATCAAGGCCCATGTGTGTGTGTGTGGTATTCTGTGGAATCCCATTAAAGCAAAACACACTTAGCAGATTTAGATTTGGCCTCGTGGAAGACATTGTGGGCTGCGTGTGTGTGGGTCTGGAATGTCTCCAATGCGGGTGAAAGGTGCGGAACAGTGCCCGTGCTTTACAGTGGCCTTCACCCCCGTGTGTGATTCCCTAAAATGAGTTAACATAGTCAATACACAGACACCAAGTTAGCCCCATTAAACGCGATGGATATGTCTGAGTATGTGACGCAGCAACAACGAGAGGTACCTGTAACGCTCGTGGCTCGGCCATTTTGTATGAGGTGTGGCCGTGTAGCACTAGGTATATTCATCCCACCGTCCCCCAGTGTCAGCTGGGTCTGTACCGGCGTAGAGGGGTGTGAAATCCTATCCTTATCTCCAACAGTTGCCCGATCATCAATCTTACCCCCTTCTTTAATCCTTCGAGACCCACCGTAGGTGTTAGAGGAAACATTTTCCCGTCAGCCCCCCCTCCAGGCAGTGGCTGCAACCGCAAGAATCCCGATGTTAACCCGAATTCCGGGGGTAAAAAAAAAACACCTAGAAATGTTTGGGAGGTTTCCAGAGGTGTGCTGTTCTGCCGATTAGCCTTGCCGGTCCCTACGGGGCCCAGTCGATGCCCTCCCACGTGCCGGACCGGTCATGGCCGTGGGAGACATGGCCCAGGGACAGGAGACGCTGTCTGCCCACGCGTCCATCCGGCGATGCCTTCCGTCGAACGGACGACAGCCCTTGTTGGGCCGTATCCTCGTCCTTCTCTCTCGCACTCGCTCCTCTGCCCGTCACAACCACGCCGTCGTCGTAAAGGGCAGATGGAAGTATTCGCACCGGCGGTGTGCTGGGACCTACTTGGTGGATAACCAGAGAGGGGGAGGAGCCGTTCGCCAGAGCACACACCGTCTGAAGGTGGGAGGGGGAAACCCGTCAGGATCGACGCCGGGGGCCAATGTCGATCCTGCTCGGATGATGTCAGCCATTGTTGCACGGCACTTAATGCAGTCCAAAGTTTGCAGGCAGTGGTGAGCTGGAATCACAGTGTCCCTTTATATGTTGTTGTTGTTTTCACTCACTCTCACCGTAACCAGCCAGTCATTTTGAGTTTAGGAGCAGATGTGTGTCAGGGGGATGGCTGTGCCATAGCTCTGACCAATGGTATTGCAGTGGCTTCCTTGGGAGACCATGCACAGACTTGTACCAGCTGTGTGAGTGGTTCTAAGATAATGACTGGATATGGCTGGTTAGCCCCACTGTAACTCATAGAGAGATGTAGAAAGCTGTGACACAAAGACACTTAGCAAAACACTCACACACACACATACTAGGGTCCCACTGTGTGTATGTCTGGTTTTGTACTCAGAACACAGCCTGCAGGCCTACTGTGCTCCAATGATGTAATCACAAATTCAAAACCCTTTATAGAGCCCAGTCCAGCCCTTAACCAACCACCTCTCAACTCCCCCCCCCCCCCCCCCCCCCCCCCCCCCCCCCCCCCCCCCCCCCCCCCCCCCCCCCCCCCCCCCCCCCCCCCCCCCCCCCCCCCCCCCCCCCCCCCCCCCCCCCCCCCCCCCCCCCCCCCCCCCCCCCCCCCCCCCCCCCCCCCCCCCCCCCCCCCCCCCCCCCCCCCCCCCTGCCAAATCAAGATCCCCTTCTCAACTCCTGCCCTCTCCCCTCTGCCAAATCAAGATCCCCCTCTCAACTCTCGCCCTCTCCCCTCGGCCAAATCAAGATCCCCCTCTCAACTCCCGCCCTCTCCCCTCTGCCAAATCAAGATCCCCCTCTCAACTCCCACCCTTTCCCTTCTGCCAAATCAAGATGCATCTCTCCATACCCAACATCTTCACCCCTAATCACCTTACCCTATCCCCTCTATCCACACCCTCCGAACCATAATTATCCATCATTTCCGCTTCTGAAGCCCCTAAACACCTTTCTGGAATCTTACAAAGCTAACCCTGTAGGTATCGTAGCTACCTGAGATTATATGAGTGCGGCACAAAGGGCACCCTAGTCCCTCACTATTCCCTAGGAAGTGAGCAGAGACAGGAGCAGGCAGAGTGAGAGGAGAGGGATGGATGGATGGTGCTGGGATGGGGATACAGAACAGAGCACC
The DNA here is from genome assembly GCA_016801125.1 of Novumbra hubbsi. Taxonomy (NCBI): domain Eukaryota; kingdom Metazoa; phylum Chordata; class Actinopteri; order Esociformes; family Umbridae; genus Novumbra; species Novumbra hubbsi. Next base: position 1,733 of record JACXGK010010598.1, on the reverse strand, counting down.
CTGGGGTGCAGGAGGACCACTGCCGGATCAGACGCTCTTACTCCTCCACGGGTTTCCACCTCCTCTCATAGAAATACCCACCGCGGGTGTTTCCCTCCCAGCACACCTGCATTCATTATTGTCAGGGAAAATACCAAGCATATAACTTCAATGGGTTTTTTCCGTGTGTTTGTATCACAAAACTTTTTTATGACAATTAGAGAGATGGTTACGGATAGCCTTTATTACTAAGGTTAAGGTTAGACGTTAGCAACAGCGTTTAATAATACGTTTAGAGTTAGAAGTTATGGTTAGATGTAGAACGGAAGGTAGTTCCAGGTAAAAAGGTAAATATCTGCCTGGTCCTCACCTATTTAGTAAAACCTAAATGCAATGTAGGTGTGTGTGTGTGTGTGTGTGTGTGCAAGAGAGAGAGAGAAAGCCTGCTTAAATGCACAGGGATTTGCCATTAAATGCTTAACACCTTGTGTCATGTCTTGGCAGGTCTCCGACAGCACTAAACGGGTCATTTATCTCCAATGATCCTGTTAAAAGCAGCACTCGGGTGGCTGTGAGGAATTCGAGGCAACCTAATCTGTGGTTGCCCGGTTGAATCCCAGTCACACAACGTGACTTCAGCACCACAACGTGACTTCAGCACCACGACATGGGCCACGCAAGGCCCTTTAGCAGAGCCTCCGTTAGCCTTAACAACCCTCCGTGGGACGGCCATTAATGTGTCACACTTCGAGCGGTAGACCCACAATGATTACCTTATGCCAACACACACACACACACATGAATGGGCATACTGTTTCTTAATAGGAGACAAACTGTCACCTGCAAGCGATTGTTTTCCTAAACAGTGGTTTAAACGGTGAGTAATGTGTTCAAGGAGACCTCGTGCTGTGATCGCAACCTGAGAAACCTGTGGTTAACTGCAACAGGGGAGTTGTCAGGTCCTGACTGAGGCTCGGGCTGAGAGAAGGATTACCTCATGATGACAAGGTTGCTCTCCAAGTAAAGTCCCACACGCTCGATTTCATGCCCGGCACGCACACTCCCTTAAACTCAATACGTGCAGTGAGCCAGGATGCCAAAGAGGGCAATGCCACACACACTTTCTTGTTCACACACACACGACGGAACATAAACTCTGACATGTCAAACGACAGCGGTTTGTAAGGCCGCGTATGTCGGCGTTCATTCGGTGTGATTGTTTGTATTGCGTTCGCTCGGTGTTTACAAGTGTTTTCCCATCTCGCCCAAAGTGGAAACACGACTTCACACTCCTCCGTTCCCCTGCATTGTAAACATGCGGCTTGTATCGTCACTAACGTGGCTTGTGGGCTGTGTGTTTGCTTGGCCTACTCACTCTCAGGCCAGACTGGTGTTTAGTTATGCCACTACTAATTGGTTCATGCGTGGCACCGGAGAATGCCCCCTCAGCCGTGTTGAGTCAGCATTTGAATGGTAACATTGGAAGCAAGTGAACAGAGAATGTCTCACATTATTCCATTCAATCCAAACTAGCCGTGACAATGATTCAATCCACCGATTCGAAGTGACACCCATCTCTCAACTAAAATGCCTTATAAAGTGTTTCGCAGAGATGTAGAAGAGCTAGGTAGAGGGCATTTAATAGTGAGCTGAACTCGTTGGTTGTGATCTACAAGTGAATATGTTGCTCATGGTTGAGGTTGCCATCATGTGGTAGAAGTTGAGGTTTGGTCACCATCTCCTCACCAGCCTTC
>JACXGK010010597.1:0-17639 GCA_016801125.1 Novumbra hubbsi | reverse complement strand
CGCCATGACCGCTAGGGTAAATAAGCGCCATGACCGCTAGGTTAAATAAGCGCCATGACCGCTAGGGTAAATAAACGCCATGACCGCTAGGTTAAATAAGCGCCATGACCGCTAATTTAAAGGGCTCCACATTTAGCTTAGGCCCCTTAAGAAGCTAGAGCCAGAATACAGGTCAATGTCCTCTTATATTCCATCCTATCTAGCCTGAAATGGAATTCCTGGACAAGGAATTGGTCACAAATAACCTGTAAACGCATTTAAAGAGCGTACTAAAGAAAGAAAAAAGAAAACCGCTACTTGTCTTCACATCAGTATTTATTTGGATGTCAAAGTGTAAATAAGCAGATTTCTGCCATCATACAATCACGCAAAATGGGATGTCGCCGAGTCAAGTTTTGAGCTTTAGTTTTGGGTCCACAAGCCCACAGCTGACAGCGCCCAGATAACGACCGGTTCGGAGCGCCGCTTCTTTGAGCCGATCGTAGTAGCCGGTGGTACGTTTCCCTTTTCCCGTTCCTTTGGTGCGAAACACTTAAGGACTGTCAAGCTCCATCCAACCCCGCCAGGTGCGCGCCAACCAGAGGTAGAAAGATTTGGCAAAACAATGTTGCCAGCTGTTTCCACCTGCGAACTGCGTACGAGACCGCCACATCAAACCGTACCCCCCGAAACCAATTTAGTCACGGATGCTTGCACTTCTTAATCAACCAAATTTAAAAGCAGAAAGTTCAGCTGCCCTTTAAAGGATTAAACGAGGGTCGACCCTGGGGGGAGGAGTTGCCATGGGACTGGAGCCAGCAACGGGGGATTCTGAAGTGGCAACGACGGAACTCTGATTAAATAGGCCCAAGGGAGAGGAAGAAAACGAGGGGGTGAGAAAAGAGTGGGAGAGAGGGGTGGGGGCTGGAGATATAGAGAGGTTTGTGAATTAAAGATATGGGGAGAGAAGGGGAGGGCGAATGAGACGGAGAAGTTGAGTTGGAAAGGGAGAAATAAGTCTGGCACGCTTGGTAGAGGAGGGCAATGGAGAATTAGGAGATTAAAGCAGCAGGATTAAACACGGGTTTTAATGATGGAAATGGGAAAGCAGAGGAAAGAGCTTCGTTCTCCACCCTCTCCATCCTCTCCATTTTTCCGCCCGTTGCTCTCATTCTACACCTTTCCCCCCACATTACCATACACCTTTAACGTGCCCGCCTCTGTGCACTTGACCAATTCTCGGACTGAGGAGCGTGCACGTGCCTGTGCGTTTGTGCCTTGTGGTAACTATAGGTCCTTTGGCTAGGATCTGCTCTGCAGAATCACAGTGTTGCCGAATGACTGAATAACAAACATTTGTTTTGGGAGATCTATGCGGTTGTTTACAGAATGTTTACAGAATGCACAGACTGTACTGCTTTCTGGTTTCTCCACCAATGTGGATTAAGTCGGAAGCCGATGTGTTGGCTTCTATGTGAGCGCCTGTTCCAATTTCACACATATATAAACACACATGCAAACACAAACACACAATTGCAGTAAAAACAGTAGCATGCACATACACACATACACAAAAACACCCGCCCACCTAAACTTAGACAGGCCAGACCTGTGATAAGTATTGATGACACAGAGTTTGTGGCATATCAAAGGAATACCAGAGATATTTTTGTAACTGGGTTTAGATTAAAACACAAGGGGTTAAATAGAGGGACGATCACTCAGCACTGAATACCGGTAAGATGATGGCTCTATTCTATCGGAAGGGAAGAGAGTAGCGGGAAGCGACAGAGTTCAAACTGCTCCCAGGTGGTAATAAAAGTTACCTCAAGGTCACCGTCTCGCTTTCTCTTATCTTGTGTCAGGATGAGAAAATGTTCTTTCCCTCACACTCAATGCGCCCTTTCCCCTGCTACATCTCCCCTCATTCTTACATGAACGACTTGTCCCTGTTAGATACTATCTTGTAGTGTAATCAGCATTGCCTTGTTTACATTTTTAAAAAAACTTGAAAGGACCCTCAGTCCTCTCATATCTCCTGTGGTTCGTTTGCTGTTGATACCTTAGTAGAACCCTTTTTGAATACATTTCACATTGTCCTTCAGGACTTTCAACCACAGACCCCTCCCCCTCTGGTCACCTGGAGGTCAGAGGTCAGGAGGAAAGTGGCAGTGCAGTCTATCAAGTGTAAACAGCATTCGCCTCCTGAAACATTGGATCTTTGCTTGCCATATCAAACCTTCCCACCACATCTACTGAAATGGGAAAAAGCTACATCCACTGTGAATCCATGTACAGTGCCAGCCAAACATGTTGACACACCTACTCATTCAAGAGTATTCTTTTTTTGTTTGTAGAATAATAAATAATACCTCAAAACTATGAAATGACACATATGGAATTATGTAGGAACCAAAAAAGTGTTAAACAGATGCAAATACATCTACATACAATATAAGTCTGCCTTGATAACAGCTTTGCACGCTATTTGAATTCTCTCAATCGGTTTTTGCCTAGTAGTGTATATTGCCGACTCAGATCCCATTATCCCAGGGAATATGCTTACCACCATGTAATTGTCAACTTCTTGTGGATTCCTGGTATTCTGTCCTTATATGTTATGTAGCAGTAGCAGCTCCATTGCACCAACTAAACATCTATCTGTCAACATGCGATTAGAGATTCTCAGATTCTGCACTATCAAAGCTCTACATCTTTATTATTTTTAGAATAAATAAGTATCTTTTTAGAATCCAAGATCCCCTCCTCTTAGACTTCAAAATAAAACTCACCAGAGAATAATCAGGGGATTTTAATTAGTATTAGAATTCGTTCTGTTCATGTGGAGTCATTTGGAAAGAAATCTCCAGCAATGAAATACTCACTTTTTGTCCAGTGGTAATTTACATCCCCAATGTCACCCTATTCCGAGCATTGTGCACTAGTTCTGGTTTAAGGTAGTGCTCTACAGAGGGAGTATGGTGGTCTTTGAGAAAGAGTCATTTCAGTGGTCATATTTTACAGTCACTCGACCAGGAGAGGGTTCTTACAGAAAAAGAATTACTCTGAATTCTCTACTAGCGCAATATGCTAATGCCTGTTTGACTGATTTAACTCAACGTTCCAAGTCCTTTCTCACTGTAATGTTCTTCCATACACAGTGTCAGCAGAATATAACTCTGCTTAAAAGCTTTTGGTGAGACAGGATTCCGGACTAGGTCATTACTATCAAACATTGCTTTTATTTGTATGAAAAGCTAGCTGAAATGTATTAGGGATAATATTTTAGTTTAGTTTTTTTTAGTTTGACTTAAATTGTTGTTATCGTTTATCAAACCATTTGTTTCCTAATTCACATAAGCTTGGTTTGGACTGAAAGGTTTTTGACAATTGTACTTGTCCCCAGTGTTATTATGTCAATCAATCACATTTATTTCAGAAGTATTTTTAAAATGTTCTGTTATATATATACCCAGTCTGAAATCCTGTTAGAGCAAGCCATAATGAGAAATTGATGCACAGTTGCAAGGAACAATTCACTAGTATGGTCCGAACTAGTATGGAAGAAACCTAGAGAGGAAGGTGAAGGGCCACATGAATCAATACACATGGGCTGTCTTTAGAGTCTTTAGGCCGTAAACAGATCAGATTAGTGGGACAGGGAGGAAAGGAATGATCTTTTTATGAATGTTTTACAGACTGTCATAAAGCAATGCAGTAGCATTCAGCCAAACAACTCCATTGCTGTAAATGGCCAACAGACTGTTCCCGTGGTTAAAATCTGTTCATACAGAGTGACCATTTCAACTGTCTGCCTGTTCCGACACATCCTGTGTTGCATGCGTGGTTGCATCCAAGGCCATGTGTTAGGGGCAATATGGGCTCAGGGCAGAAGTTCTGCATTATACAGGGAATAAGGGGGGCTTTTGTGACGTGTTTGATCTCCAGTACCCTTTTAAACATCAACCCCCACACCGCTGTTGTGAAGGACAACCAGCTGCCCCCCCCCTCACCCACCCAATCTATTTTATTCCTCTGTCTATCTTTTCCTCTTCTCTCCTGCTTTTCCTATATTATGCATATTAACCATACTTATCCAGAGGGACTTACACTGATAACGTTTTAGTACTCACAGTTTAGTTCCAGGGGGATTAAATAGGTTGAATCAGTTGGAAGTTGGATGGGTGGATTAGGTGGCCATGATTGGAAATATAGACAAGACATCGGGGCTTGCGATTCCAAGTGCCAGGGGATCTGTAGTGACCACTGAGAGTCAGGGTGCCCCTTGAAGATCCCAACTGAAAGACGAGACCTGACGCAGGACTACATCTCCTTCACGTGACCCTGTCTTCTCCACTCGTTTCCTTCTCCTGTCTTCTCCACATGTCCTCCACTTTAACTTCTCCAACCCCCTCGTTACTCCTCTACAGTCCCTCAAAGGACAGGTATTCTCTTTGTTGGAAAATGGGCCACCCCCTCCAAAAGAAGGATCACTAGGTCTGTGTGACCCAGGGTATTTCAAAAGGCCACAGAACTTCAAAGGGATGGTGGGTGAGTGCAGAATAGAAACAGACAGAGTGAGAGAGTAGAAACAGACAGAGCGAGAGACTAGAAACAGACAGAGTGAGGGAGTAGAAACAGACAGTGAAATGACTAATATCCCTGGAATTCATTTTCCATTCGTGGACACTTGAACAGGTTGACTCAGAGACACTGATTACCTGTTGTGGTGCTGGGATCTTGGCTCAGCGCGAGGACACAGGCTTGAATCACAGACTGGGGTCAGCTTGCAGAAATAACACCCATCAGCGTGTGGATGTGTGGCCTGGTTTTACTACTGTGTAGGATCAGGAAGGGGACATTTTGCAGGTCCCCTTGACGAAATACTTTGTTTTCAGATTATGGTTGAGTTTCAGGTTAAAACATACAATTGAGGTTTGGGTTATAATCAGGTTTTGTGTTTTAAGGATTAAGTGAAAGGTTATGCTGAGGGGTTTCCCATGTCCTCACAGCCAAGTGCTGTAAGGTGTGTGTATCTGCGTGTTTTATACATTCCAGGGGTGTGTGTCAATTATGAAAATGAGCTGAGACGGCAGAAGTCACTGACGAGTCGCGATACTGAACACAGTTTAGACCCACACATACACACGTATAGAATCTTCACTACAGCCTGTCATAAAGAGATGGAATATCCTTGGCTGTCTCCCAGAAGGTCAAGAAACACAGGGCTTTGCTGGGCTGAGCAGAGCAACTACCTGCTGAACAGAATTAGACAGAATCCCAAATGGCCCCCTATTCCATACATAGCACATTACTTTTTTTGACTTAAGGAGTCAAAGTAGATCACTATAAAAGGAATAGGACAGAATTTGGTCCATTGACCTGAGACAATTGAAATGAATGCCAGATCATGCAGTGAAGCCTGCATTCCTCCGTCTTCATAACCACAACCTTCTTCAATGAATAATAATACTTGCTCCTGCACCAGCAGATAGAGGTCACTTCAAGCTACGCTCACCGACACACACTGTCTCTCACAGACACACACTGTCTCTCACAGACACACACTGTCTCTCACAGACACACACTGTCTCTCACAGACACACACAGTCTCTCCTTAGGGGACACACCACGGGAAAGAAGGCCACTGTGAGTGTACAGCCTTAACAATCAGTTATTTACTGTAATTCACATTCTGCTCCTCACAATTCAAGAAAGGAAATAGAGCTGGAGGTAGAGGCAGAGTAAAAAGGTAGGGAGAGGGGAAAACTGAAGAAAACGGAATGCTTTACAATACCTGGTGGCAGAACACCTGACCACTGTGACAGACCTGCAGTTAAGGAAAACCTTGACTATGTAGAGACTGTGTGAGTGTGGTCTTGACTATGTACAGACTCTGTGAGCGTGGTCTTGACTATGTACAGACTCTGTGAGTGTGGTCTTGACTATGTACAGACTGTGTGAGCGTGGTTTTGACTATGTACAGACTCTGTGAGTGTGGTCTTAACTATGTAAAGACTTTGTGAGTGTGGTCTTGACTATGTACAGACTCTGTGAGTGTGGTCTTGACTATGTACAGACTCTGTGAGTGTGGTCTTGACTATGTACAGACTCTGTGAGTGTGGTCTTAACTATGTACAGACTCTGTGAGTGTGGTCTTGACTATGTACAGACTCTGTGAGTGTGGTCTTGACTATGTAGAGACTCTGTGAGTGTGGTCTTGACTACGTACGGACTCTGTGAGTGTGGTCTTGACTATGTAGAGACTGTGTGAGTGTGGTCCTGACTATGTATGGACTCTGTGAGCGTGGTCTTGACTATGTAGAGACTGTGTGAGTGTGGTCTTGACTATGTACAGACTCTGTGAGTGTGGTCTTGACTTTGTATAGACTGTGTGAGTGTGGTCCTGACAATGTACAGACTCTGTGAGTGAGGTCTTGACTTTATAGAGACTGTGTGAGTGTGGTCCTGACTATGTATGGACTCTGTGAGTGTGGTCTTGACTATGTACAGACTCCGTGAATGTGTTCTTGACTATGTACAGACCCTGTGTGGCTGTATATGTGTACACTACCCACAAAATTAGATGGAAAGAAAAATGCACTTCCTAATCTCCTGACAAATGTATCATACCGTATATCAAAGACACATATTTCCCACAGACAAAACATATGAAAATAAAATCATATCATCCCATATCTGCTAGGCCTCAGGGTGATATCACAGCAACCAGACGTGTGAACCGTTGCCATGGGAGAAGGGCATACAGCAGTGGAGAACAAACAACACTGTAAAACAAAACGTTTATGTTATTTCTTCCCGAATATCCCTATTTATACACTGTCACTCAAAACCCTACACAGCTAATGATATAACATTTAAAGGGGCCTCCTCCATCCATCCGATGCGTTTTTAATGTTTAGACATTCGATGTGTATCTAAAACTTCAATTTTTTGTTAAGTTCGTCTGCATTTGCCGCATCCATTGGAAATGTCAGCATATGTTTCCTGTACCAACAAATTCCCTTTTGAATTAAATTAAATGGAATTGAATTTAGAGAGAGAGGGAAGGGGCGAGAGAAGGAAACACACAAGCCGTGCTGTGAGTCATTAGACATCGCTGAGTGATGATTGCTATGCAGCAGCACAGATGGAAATAATATGTATGTGGTTGTGTTGGTCATGAAGTTGTTATTAGCCCAGATCAACTGTCCTCATCCTGGCTCATCAACCCTTTCACCTCCTCGTAAGATTCCCCATTAGGAATTCTAAATGAATCAGCACACTACAATTAGAATTCAATCATCTTCAGCATAATTGCGTCTCTGCCTCAAAATTGCGTATAATAAATGGGGAAAGCTTTTTACTTCCTGTGTGTGTGCTAGAGTGCGTGTGTGGGGGTGGACTAAACAAGCCTTTGAAGCTTCTGTTATTATTAATAAGTTGAACCACTTGACCACGATGAACCAAAAGAATCACATGTATTCATCTTTTATTTTATTTCTGATCAGTGAGGTAAAAAAAAAAATATTTTCCATGAGCCTTGTTTCATGCTACAAAGAAAACCCAAATGATATATAGTCCAGGACAAGTTCAGAGTTTAGTCGTTGCAGGGGAGAAAATGGAGCCCATACCATGTCTCTTTTGGGGGGTTGGGGAGGTGAAATGCTTGTTCTCTGTATGTGGATATCTTTGGTTCATATTGGAGAATATCAGTCCCACTTGATTAGTATTTCTACATGCTGTAGCACATTTCAACTGAAACTACTAACTATGTGAACTGCTGTTGTTACGTTCATTCACACCTGCCTTCCATGTTCCTCCTGACATCATTAAGCTGTCATCACCCCGTCCTCAAAGTTCTGGCTTCAAGTAAAGAAGATAGTGTAAGAATAGATAACTCGCTACCTGTCAAGGAACAACGGCATTTACGGGGACAATAAAATCCCTTGACAGTTGTCAAGTGCACTGTCATTCAGTGTAGTCATGTGCAATTATATTCAAGCCCTGATATTCGCGTCCCCAGCGGCAGTCTGGTGCGGGTCCAGAGACGACTCAGCGACGGCCCAATCCCAGCCCAGCACTGACGCGCCGTGCACACAGCTTCTCCCTGTCATCCGGTCCGCACCGGATCCAATGGTGGGGTTGAGTGGGTTGCCATGGGAACATCACATTGACGCTCTCAGGCGTCATATTTCTTCAGCAGGTCGCTCTGCCAGTGCCTCTTCTTGTCGGGGAAAACATTGGGAAGTTTAATCCTCCTGAAATCCTCGATGCACTTCTTCAGGTCATCCTCCATCATCCTCCTCTCCTCCTCCTCCTCGTCGACGCTCGGGGCGGGTCCTCCGTTCTCCCTGGCCGCGGGGGGGCGTGGCAGCGTCCTCAGGGCCAGGGTGGTGGGCCGCTGGGAGCTCACGTCGGGCGAGAGTGGAGAGGGCGGGGGCAGGGTGGTGGACAAGGAGGCGCAGAGGGTGGAGGGAAGGGAACTTTGGGAAGATATGGGGGGAGGAGGTGGAGGTGGAGGAAGGTCAGGTTGGGCTGGGAATGGGGATATAGGAGAAGGAGTAGGAGGAAGAGGGTCGAGGGTGGGGCTGTTTCGCTCGACTGGATTGGTATCTGGTTGGCTGATGGCGGTGGTTGAGGGGCATGGGTAAACGATGGGCTGTTCGGCATGGCAACTGGTGTTAGGGGGCTCAGAGGGCACCGGTTTTGGAAGGTCCAATTGGCTGCCTGTGAGAGAATGTAAAAAAGAACATTGCTGATTAGGTTTTTAATACTTTTTGATTGTTATTTTCATTTACCTTTTTTGGGGATGCTGGAGAGGACAAAAATCTATCCAATATCCTGTTCAGGTAATGCAATCAATGAATGCTAATACAATCAGCACACAAAAATAATACAAACATATTATATAACAAGGAATATAACGAAGAACCCAAAAATGAAATGCACTAATCAACAATTATAATTGCCCACAAGCTCTACAAATCATTCCCATACAACAAAACGTAATACAGATATATCTGATTAGAGTCCCCCCTGGGGACTGCAGTGGAGATGCAGGACCTACATATTATCTGCTTGTTAGCTGCACACTACTAACTGGAGTGTAAACGGAGCTTGGGGCTCAAATGACATTTGTTGCAAGGAAAAAGCACACAATTAAAATGTGAAGACAAGCTATCAAGACACTACTAAACTACTACCACATCAAGCCAGCTTCCATCTAGTGAGTGGAAATGGTCTATGAAATAATGTCCTGTCAGTACAGCAAATGACAGTAGAGTCATTTACACTGGAATTATGTCAATTACTAGGCTTAAATAGATAACATCTTTGCAGAAAAAAAGAATATAATACATTTAATTAGCCTGCCACATGATATGGAAAAAGTGCTATGGATTGCAAAAACATGTTTAATACATTTCTATATATTTATCAATATAAGCACTGTTGTCTCTGACAACTATATTCAATTAAATATGTATTACATGCTTTTAGGTCAATGTGAAAGGTAGCCAAAAGTGCAGCTGTGAAGCCAAAATGGGTCTTTAAGAATGGTGTATACTGGTGTATAATGGTGTATAATAGTGTATAATGGTGTATAATGGGGTAGAATAATGCAGAATGGGGTAGAATAGTGTAGAATGGTGTATAATGGGGTACAATAGTGCAGAATGGTGGAGAATAGGGTAGAATGGTGTAGAGTGGTGTAGAATGGGGTAGGATGGTGAAGGATAGTGCCCCATGTCATTAAAACAACCCGCTTTCAGTGCTGGAATTTGATTGTTTACTGCATTCAGATAGTGACTTACAGATCATGTACATATAAACAACATTACTGTTTTCACTATACATGCTGCCTCTGGGTGATGCCATCCGGAACCCTCTGCTGACTACCCCCCCCAGGTCATCCCTGTCCATCTGGTCATGGTTCTGACCTGGATTAGGTTTTATACAAAGACCACATGCATCTGGACACAGCCCCAATGCATTTATTAATTAATACAACTTGTACTGTAGAATGTTTACCCGGCAAGACAGAAGAGGACAGCTCACCCCTCCAAGCCAGGTTCCTCTCCAAGTTTCTGCCTACATTTTGGCCCCTTTAGGGAGTTTTTCCTAGCCACCGTGCTTCAACACTGTTTTGGCTTGCTTCTTGGGATTCAGGCTGGGGGTTTTGTAACATCACTTTGTGACAACTACTGATGTAGAAAGGACTTCATCATAAATAAATAGATCTGACTTTATCATAAATAAATGAATCTGATTTATTTGAATGATTGCACATTATTTAAGATTAATGCGTCTTTATGTTTCTTCAGTAAAATAATAAATGCAATTGAGTGACTTTATCCCTGCCCCATTAATGGTCAACTGTGTAGCCTATACATTTTGTTGAGTATCTACTCCTCTATTGGAGGATTACATTTATTTTACTTATTTAATTCTTAAAATAATTAATGTATAACATCCTTTTTTTAAGATACAGGCAAAAAAACGGAAGGGTGTTTCTTGGGTTATATAACACCATATTGGTACTATAACTTCTAATGTCATACAAATGTTGTGCAGCAACTAATGGTGTTGAAGTCGTATAATAGAACAAATCGACAAAACGCATCTGGAACCTACAACGTTAGTGGTCACCTACTCAAGGCTTGTAAGTAAAAAACTGTCAGGGGTTTTCTTTAAACTTTCTAACTGATCTCTGTCAGCCCATTTCATAACCAATTTATGAACGTCTTCCACCATACGCTCAGTGTTTTAAAGAAAATCTGCCCCTTCGGCAACACTCACTACTCGACATCTTTAGCCATGACGAGGGTTGAAAGTGGGGTTCTCCCTTTGTTAATAAAGGAGGTATGCTTTCATACAGACTACCCTCAGGATGCCTCTCAGCAGCCAAGGGGTGTTGATGACTCAGTCCCGTCCCTACGGCAACATGCCAACAACCAACAACAACACATAAGCCAGATTGGTATGGGTGCATTACTCTAGTGCCTCTAACTCCGTCCAGCGCCACTTAACGGGTCAAAAGCTTTAGAACATGAAAGTCCATCTGATTTCCTGGGTCCCGTCCTTTCTGACAGACGAACAGCAGCTTGTCAGAATCAACTGAGGCTCTTTGGAAGCAATCTGTACCGGATCACCGCAACGCTCTGTTGCCTGTTGTGTGCACCGATGGCTATATGTGCTCAGATGTAAATGACTTTAACAAAGTAATCCGATGACAAAGAATTTCGGGACAAAGCAAGCAGCACATAGGGCATTTGTCGTGCAGCCAGAACCCTTCAGACCCCTGCAACCAAAACAAAACATCGGGTCATTGACTTGAAAAGAGCCAAACCTACCATCCCAGTTGTGAAAATGATTGGACAGGTCACTGACCACAAGCTCTCCTTAAAATGAAACACTGACCACAAACTCTCCTTTAAAAGAATCACTGACCACAAACTCTCCTTTAAAAGAATCACTGACCACAAACTCTCCTTCAAAAGAATCACTGACTACAAAATCTCCTTCAAAAGAATCACTGACCACAAAATCTCCTTCAAAAGAATCACTGACCACAAGCTCTCCCTAAAAAGAAACACTGACCACAAACTCTCCCTAAAAAGAAACACTGACCACAAACTCTCCTTTAAAAGAATCACTGACCACATTGCATGAAAATGTCAACAACGGCTGTTGTTCCTTCGGAAATGGAGGACGTTTAATGGGCACAAAACAATCCTCCAAGCATTTTACAAGTACTTTATAGAATCCATCTTAGCCTTTAATATTGTGAGATGGTTTGGGGCTTTAGGGAACAGAAGTCAGAACCCATTGAACAGGGTAATAAGATTCAGTGGAAGGTTATTGGAAAAAGCCAGGAATCCCCCTAGTGACATTTGTAAAAATGATTGAAGAAGAATTGGGAACAAATAGCCCTGGACGTACATGCACGCTCACACACTCGATGACAAGTATAGCGCCATAGCTTCTGGGCTTGGGTGTTTCCATTTCCATGAAGACGGAATCTTGTTGTTTTGTTGCTACATCCATGAAACCCCCTCACTGAGGATTCTTTGTACACACATATATGTTTTCCTGTAGTTGTATTGAGTGATTCCTTACATGTATATATGTTTACGTGTGAATATTTTTGGATTAGACAGATACTTCCAAGCTAACAAATTTCAATACCATGTCAGTATGGGAGCATTAGTATTCACCCCTGAGTGAAATTATCATGACAAATTGTGGTTATAATTACCAGTAAAACATAAGTATTACATTTTTTTTTTATTGAAGGGTTCAGGGGGTCAAAGACGATCTTGAATTAAAGCAGCAGAGCTGATGGGTTGACGTACTCTTATGAGGTATTTAGAATCAATGTCTGTATATAAAAAACGAAATTGAGCTTGAAACTAAGGATCCCAACCCCTTAACCAATCAGAGATTAATTTATAACGCCCTTTTTGCATCAACAGTTGTCACAAAGTGCTTTTGCAAAACAACCAGCCACAACAGCGTCAAAGCACAGTGTTTACGAAAAACTCCCTAACATTTAAAAAGACCCTAGAAAGGATCCAGGCTCAGAGGGGTGGCCAGGTCTGGCTGTGACGGGTGAACATTTTAAGAGTTACAAGTTGCAATCATTATTAAATGCATGTGGGCTGTGTCCAGAGTCTATCAAACCTAATCCAGGTCAGAAGCATGACCAGATGGACAAAGACAGGGAAAAACCAGGGGGGAGGAATGGTCAGCAGAGTAGTAGCTTGGATAGTCACGTTTCGTCCTGATCTGCAACACAACCAGGAGGGCTTTGGACAGGGACGGCAAAACGTCTTTCCAGCCTGGTACTCCGAGGTGTGGGCCAAGACCTCAGGTCCCCGTCAGTTACAAACGGAGCAGCGACACCGTGGCTCTCCCCCGGGGGTGGCTCCATAAAGGGCACACCAGGCATGAAGTCAATCCACCCACATTGCCAAGCATCAACCGAAGGGACTCCAACCAATCGCAACCACCCTGAGAGAGCCGGTCTACTCTTTGATGTAAAATTAAATTATATGTGCTAAATTGATTTGTCACCGGTGCTAAAGCTAAGTGCCCTATGATAAACTGCATCGAATGATTTCAGTGGCAGCTGCGTTCAGAAATATGATGTCACCACAGTCTACTGGTAGGATTTAGAACTGAATCATCTGCATTTGACCTATTTCCATTTTATTCTCCTCCTAGTTAACTCATCTGTGTTTTTTTAAAAGACGACTTGAATAACATTCAGGGTCCTATACTGTATACTTCTAATCCTTAATGTGTGCCTCATTCATGGTAAAGATGCTTACAAAACTAAATCAAAAGTACGGTTTTCAGGTCAATAAAGGCTTTCTGCAGATTTAAGTTTTTGAAGTGCCTCAACAGCCTTGAGGGCCAACAGACAACACCAAATAAACCAATATATTTAATGTACAGTGCATTAGGAAAGTTTTTAGACGCCTTCACTTTCTCTACAATGTGTTACGTTACAGACTTACTTTGAAATTGATTCAATGTTTTTTTCCCCCTCATCAATCTGCACACAAATGATCAAAACATGGGTACTAAACGATAGCATCCAAATACTTTTCACATGCTCTGTAAATAGTGAAAAGATACAGACCAATTCTGATAGGTCCACCATTGTTATAAACACTGTCCGTGAATACTCAATGTGACCTGTAAATCGTTTTCCAACCAGCTACATGCCGAGATGCACACTTCAATTAAATCCCCCCCAGAACATGCACAAAGAGAATGGGAGAGAGAGCGAGGTGGACAGGGAGAAAAGAGTGGGCTGAATTGAAAGGCTGCTAGCGATAGCGCGAATCAGTCAGTTCTGGTCTCAGGTGGGCTAATAACGATGGAGCGTATAGGAGGAACTACAGAGAGAATACATGATGACATTCAGCCTTTATTGTTAGGCTTTATCAAAGTGTGTGAGCGGCTCCGCGGCGCAGCTGCTTGGCAGGGAGAGGAAGCGTCTCACCAGGGAGTGGATATGGGTTCCCGTGGACACCGGAGACCAGGACAGACACCTGGAGACACCAACGAGGAGCGGGGGGGAGAAATCAGCGGATAATAACGCGTCGAGTAAAAAGCATCGCGCGCTACCCCAGTCGTGTCACGATAACAACGGTCACACAGAGGCTATACGCACGCATTGTCTCTCTCACACTAACACACACTAACGCACACTCAACTGCCAGGTTAGAGATCATTAGGATTCAGCCTGGAAACCAAACTTTTGGGTTGCAACATCCGTTAACGGAGCAATGTGTGGGATGTATTTTCCAAGCTAGGTGAATTGGAGCAAGAACTGTTAACGTTAAAAATAACGCTACCCACTTCTTCGCTCATGCTAGTTACTGTCAGTTGCCTTGTACTAGCTCAGGAAAGTTGCCAAAAAAAGGAATTTTACACGATTAACATGGCACAGTGATTCCCAACAATAGTCAGTGCAATGTCCCCGTCACTGCCTTGGAAACTGGCCTCAACATCAACAGCATCCAGGAATCAACCAACACTGAAATCTGCCCTGATGCCGATGGTCTGGATAAGTGAAACATCTGTAAGTCCATGAATTTAAAGGGAGAGTTAACCCAAACTGCTCCAAGGGCACTGGCTGTGGAAGCTCACTGCTCTTATTCATAGATGTAGCTTTAACTGCGGAAGCAATAGCTTGATTAGACCTTGTTAAAAAATCGCCAACTACCCCTTTTCCCATATCTTTACAGACATGCCAGAAGAGGAATCCAGGGGGCTATGATATAGATGTATAGTAGACACACACTACTATAGACCTATAGTAGATTAATATATAGTAGATTGATATAGTACATGAATCAATAGATGCATAGCAGACATACTGCACATTAACTTAATCTGAAGATGTAGAGCAGACATTAATAACCTTAATCAATAAATGCACAATAAATAAGACATACCTTAACTTCTCCTACATATGTACGTCATGTATACTATTGCTTACGCTAGAGGACACAACTCAATTCACCCCCACCCCCACTCCTATTTAATGATTTAGTGAGACTATGAGATGTTGTCGCACACACACACACACGCACACACACACACACGCACACACACATTTCCAAGCAGACACAATATTTTGTATGCACCCACTGACAGTGTCATCTCTTACGCTGACTTACTAACTCACGTCACACACACACCTCCATTGTTTATAGGTTCATACCTAATAGCCACACACACACACACACACACACTGTCTCTCTCTCCCAACAGGGTTGATCAACAGGGTAACCAGGCTTATGTAACAGCTTTAGAGAGAATGAGAGAGGTAGGGAGAGAAAGATTGAGAGAGTGAAAGAGAAAGAGAGGAAAAGAGAGAGAGCATTAGAGCAAAAAAGCAGCTTGTGTCAAGCCGAGGAGGCGGCATAGAGTATTCTCCAGAATCACTCTGTGCGTGTGTGTGTGTGTGTGTGAGAAAGAGAGAGAGCAATAGACCTGGATTGTGAAAGAGAGACAGGCACTGACTGATGGAGTGTGTGTGGAGAGAGAATAGTACATGTACTGTCACTGTGTTAGTGAATACTGGAATGGTCATGAATATATTAGAGGGCTAAATGTGAACGAAACGTGTTCCACATTCCACACCGCCTCATTGGGCAATTGTGTGATTCTGTGTGTGTGGTCGTGTGTGGGCGTGTGTGTGTGTGGGCGTGTGTGTGTGTGCTCTATGCATGCACGTGTACATTTTCCAGCCAGCTCGAAAGCATGTCTTTATGTTCATTCAGTGTGTGTGTTCATAATGGTTCTGTGCTTCAGAGTGTGTGGCGTGTGTGTGTGTGGTGGGGGGAGGTTGATGTGGGTGTGTGTTGGCTTACGAGTTTCACAGGAATAATCCACGGGGGGATGGGCAGCTACATCTCTACACTGTAGAGGCTTAGGGAGGGATAGACCAAGTCCTCCATCTATCTCTACACTGTAGAGGCTTAGGGAGGGGATAGACCAAGTCCTCCATCCATCTCTACACTGTAGAGGCTTAGGAAGGAAATGACAAAGTAATCCGTCCATCTCTACACTTTAGAGGCTTAGGAAGGGAAAGACCAAGTCCTCCATCCATCTCTACACTTTAGTCTAAAGTCAAACTTTGGAGGCTTAGGAAGTGAAAGACCAAGTCCTCCATCCATCTCTTCACTGTAGAGGTTTAGGACGGGAAAGACGAGTCCTCCATCCATCTCTACACTGTAGAGGCTTAGGAAGGGAAAGACGAGTCCTCCATCCATCCTTCTCTCCGGTTAGGAACAAAGAAGCACTGACACTCTCTTTCTGGCTACATGTTTGTTTCCGTGTTTAATTCCTCTCTCTTTCTGCCCGTATCCGTCTCGCTCTGTCTTCATCTTTCTTCATTGTGTCTTTCCTCCCAAATCTTTCTGTCTTTATTTTCTCTTCATCTCTTTCATCGCCCATCTGCTCGTTGTGACACTTCCACTGTTTTCCCACCATCAAAGCCATTAGCAGCTCTAATGTGTGACCATGGCCAAGGCTTAGCCCCTCAGCTAATGTCTGCTGCATAGTGTGTGTGTGTGTGTGTGTGCACCCGCGGTTCCAGGGCTTAGCACCTCCCATCCACTAATGTCTACCTCAGCCAGCACATGGACTTTTCTATGAACCCTCAATTACATTTACAACTGCCATTGTATATATTTGGGTCTTCCTGTCGCTGATGTACAGATATTCACAGCATATTCAAAGTATTGTATTTTTATATCCACATGTGGACAGTTGATAGTGGTTGATTCATACATGTATATGAAAGTATGGAGAATGCTGACAGGATTTACTGCAGGTGACCGTTTGGTATTCTGGAATAACGAAGAGGTTAGCGGTTAAATAAATGAAAGTGCCGCTATGTTAGAACTGCATTTGTCCATGTGGTTATAACCTGATTACTCTATAAGGGACACTGGCACACTTGTTTCAGATTCCACAGCAGCACTGAGTTTTAACTCAAAATAGCTCTAAACATGTTGTATGTCATGTGAACTGAACAGTAAACTAGCTAAGCCATTCTGGCCAACACAACATGCTTCACCATCCGTCTAACAGCAGACTGTTTGATGCCCGGGGCCATTTAGTGGTAATCTAAATGAGATTGGCTGTGCCAATATAGAGTGTCTCTGTGAATTTGCATACTGAAGCATCACCAACCTATTCCACGAACCCTTGAAATGCAGTGGCAACCATCAAAAGCTATTACGAAATGATCAGTCCTCATGCCATACTGGGAATTAGTGTAGGAGAGAGATGTGGTGGAGTCGGGGGGTGGGGTGCTAATGTAAGACAAGACAGAGAGAGACAGACCTAGAGACAGAGAGAAAGACAGACAGAGACAGACCTAGAGACAGAGAGAAAGACAGACAGAGAGAGACAGACCTAGAGACAGAGAGAAAGACAGACAGAAAGAGACAGACCTAGAGACAGAGAGAGACAGACCTAGAGACAGACCTAGAGACAGAGAGAAAGACAGACAGAGACAGACCTAGAGACAGAGAGAAAGACAGACAGAGAGAGACAGACCTAGAGACAGAGAGAAAGACAGACAGAGACAGACCTAGAGACAGAGAGAAAGACAGACAGAGAGAGACAGA
>JACXGK010010596.1:0-17765 GCA_016801125.1 Novumbra hubbsi | reverse complement strand
TAACAAGCCTAATAGGATGCCTCAGGCAGGAACCTGAGAAACCACTGACACATGTAGCTGCTGAATCATAAGACACTGAGCCCGTAGCTCCAGCCCTGCTCAGCCTGGAGAGATGGTGTCCCGCTGGGCACTGCTCAGCCTGGAGAGATGGTGTCCCGCTGGGCACTGCTCAGCCTGGAGAGATGGTGTCCCGCTGGGCACTGCTCAGCCTGAAGAGGTGGTGGCCCGCTGGGCACTGCTCAGCCTGGAGAGAGTGGCCCGCTGGGCACTGCTCAGCCTGGAGAGAGTTGCCCGCTGGGCACTGCTCGGCTTGGAGAGATAGTGGCCCGCTGGGCACTGCTCAGCCTGGAGAGATGGTGGCCCGCTGGGCATTGTCGGCTGGTCTTCCTCACGGTGACCTGGACCTCCATGCCACCCAGGCTTGCCATGTCCCACTCAGCCGATCAGCCGACAACGGAAGTACTGGAGCATGAAGGAACAAGATGACTGAATGTGTGGCCGGAAGTGTAAACATGCCATCGATGTGCTGTTTAGGTCTGACTGTTCACATTGGTTGGGCTCAGCCCAGAGGTCCCGGTCCTTTGCTCTCTTGACTGTATATGAGCAGGCCTTTCTACTTGAACGCCGGTTGCCTCTGAACTGTGAAGGGATTTACTCCTAATGGTATTTCACAGCGGTGTGATCTGTTTAAGGGATTTATATGTCTGCATTTGTACTGAAAATATTACCTAAGAAAATCATGGTGATGATTCACTGTAAATTTCTAATTAGAATATATTTTATTATAATAATTTATTACACGTTTGTAAAACCTTTTTATTTGTAAAATAATTTGCTTAGTGTTTTGCGTATTCTTTGACGTTTTTTTCACATTCTGTTATTTCTATTCAGTAGATGGCGGTTCTATCTATATCAAGCGTCTCTCAATTTATTGTCTTATCTTTTTTCTGTTTTCAAGGTCATTGGGTTTAGGAAAATCGTCACGATGACGCTGTACTCCCTTCCCCCTTTCCGTATTGTGCTACGCTTAGCTACTCGATAGCTACACCTTTGCAGTCATTGTGCAATTCCACAGACTGACCACTAGAGGTCCTTGGTTAATTTTTCCCCTTTGTGAGTTTTCCATCATCCTCATCTGCTCTCCTCCCGTTGCTCCGCAGCGCCCCCTACATACTTTTCACTCCACCTCTCTCAAAGGGACTAAACTGCTAGTAACACCGGCAGGTTTAAGCAGACTGTCTGCAAACGAGAAGCACACAAGAGGGAAACTGTTATTTTAAATACCAAAACGTTCTTCTGCTAAAATAACAAAGCTGCACAGCACGGTGAGTGAATAATAATTCAGAATTTAAGCGCATTGTATGTGAATAGTAGGACATAATTTGAAAACCTACACTTTCTGACAGAATGTCTTTTTGGCTAACAGAATTTCCACTTTGCTTGGTAGCCTAACCTACAGTAATACACAGATGATGTCCTTGTATGTATAAAAAAGGTTGTAGTGCATAGCGCATATGTTCTTTTCTGGCAATCGGTTCTGAGCCATGCTGAAGCCCTTCAATGATTCCTCTGTAAAATTGCGAACCGTTTCCCGCTATGAAGCACGATATGATTCCTCGTTATGTGAAGACGTTAATACCCTATTTATTTAGGCAGTATGCACGGTTATTGTCTACCTGTAATAAATATTGGATGGTTATTGCAACTCTTGGCTGTCCCTTTCGGGCTCGCGATGCTAGCGAGGTTGTAAATACCGTTACGATATATAGCCTAGTTTATTGATGGACCGGCTCTATGCGAGATCTATCAGTAGCGGTGAGGTAGGACGCGGATTGAATGTCACTAATGTTTGAGTGCATTTTGCTTGGAAATGGGGATTTTATTGTAAACTATCTTCAAGTTACCCCCTCTATCCCCCGGATTAGCGGTTCAGCGGGGGCTTTGAAAGCTTCCCCCGTAGGTCTCGTCAGACCTTGCAGCCTGTGTCGGGTTGGAGGGAGGGCGCGTAAAATTGTCGTGTGACATCCTGAAGCCCTGCGTTCAAGGGAGATGGATAATGCTCGTGAATGGGAGAGGATATTCTAAAAGCGTGTATAGGATCCCCGAGCGTGTGTAGCATATTATACTCTAATTGCCCCAATGCAGTTCGTGGGTAATTACACGACTAATTGCCTGCCTGTGATCTATTGATTTTTATATTTAACGTGGCTACATTTGGACAATCAACGCTTACGTGACTGTTGCTGCAGGCTACTGCCGGTTGTAGTCTCGTGACAACCATTGTCGTGCACCTGTGAAATAATGCATGAGTTCTGTCCTTGGACTAACACCATGCCGTCCAATGCATCTGGATGAATGGAAAGGGGCCTATCCGCTTGGCCTAGAGTCAATTAGCCTCTATATGTACAGGGACTCCCAGTAGACACCAGGGTCTTTTCGCTCTGCCTAGTGTTTCTAATGTTAAATTCATGCTGACTCCACATCAAACTCGCTAGTTGTGGATAGGAAGATGCTTGTATACGACCTGGTTTACCGCAGCCGGGTCAATCCAAGGAGATTCATCTTCTGTTTGCTGCATTGTTCGTCCTTTAGTTATAGCTCATGAATGTTTTTTCTTTTGTGCATAGAGAAAATATACACAACGCTAGGCCAATACAGGCCAAATAGAATATGTGAGAGGAACAACGTCATGACTAGATTGAAAATGAAATGAAATGACAATAAAAGATTGTTGTATCCGGATGTTGCCTGGTGCTTTTTACAAACCATTATGAACGAGAAGCTCTTTAAGTGTTTGCTTGGTCACTGTCTCTCTCTCGCTGATTGAAGTTACATGCACGTGTTTCAGGCCACTTAAAATAATCTCTGCAACTCCCTGTCAGAGAAATACATAAAAAACAGCGGTCTATTCTCTCAGTCTCCGAGGAATTTGATAATTGCCGATCCATTACAATCCTCTAGTCTAACACACAGTGATGCTGTCTGTCTGTATGTTACACGGACACCGGGTGAAGTACATGTAGGAACTGCATGTCTCAGTGATAAAGAAGGGTGTTTGATTCCCATGCGGAAGTCTGAAGATGTGTGTGCTTACTTTTGCTTTGGATGAAAGTTTATTCCACATCATTACCGCACTTTGATTATTTTTCAACTTTAAAAAGACTGTACATAGGCTAGCTATTGGTTCGTGTGTATTAGGAAGAGAAAGGGGATACACTGAGACTGGGGAAAAAATATTTAGAGAGTCGAAATAGAGTAATTTGATAGGTATTACGTTGTTAATCCGTGCTGTAGAGCAGCAAGAGGAAAGCGTAGTGAGATTTATCAGTAGCACCACAACTATGATCTTTCCTGTCACACAGCTCCTACTGGTGTCGAGGCCCATAAATAGATTCATGCTCCAGTACTCCGAACCAGTTCTTTGAAACCATGACAACCACACATCAGCTGCATTTTGTTGAGCGTGGTGGATGAAGAGCGTAGCGTCGCAGTCCATCGTAGCGTGAATTGTGGTTTTAATGTGTTGTAGACTGTTACCTGGGACAGCTTCTCTTATGTGTTGTGAAGGGAAAAGGCCAGGCTGGACAGGATGAAATTGAAGTGTTTGTCTAAGATATCAAACTTCACAAGCTCCAGGTGAGGCTTCACAATGCTGTTTTTTGATTCGCCAAAAAGAAAAAGAAGGCGGATACTTGACTTATGAATGGTCCCTCCCATATGTAGGTGTCCAGAAAGGCCCTTCTGGATTGGAAGCGGTGACCTTTAGATAAGTCAAGCTCCGCAGGGGGCAGGCATATTCCCATTGGGTCACGGTTGCTTACTAAATGTACGCACCCTCCGGAAGTCACAACAACAGACTTTGGTAGTATCATGAAATTAGGATCACTTGTATCAAAGATGTTCAGCATGACCGATATCTGCCACAGTCCACAGACAGAACATTACTTTATGTAACGTGGGTTCAGGAAGGGATTTGTGTTGTCAAAAAGGGCCGCATACAGTATTCTGACACAATAGTATGACTCAGCGAATCCTGTTCACACCACCATGCATTATGTAAGGACCAGCCGAGCTGTCAAGTCCAGCAGGAGACAGGTCCATGCCCCCTGTCGAGCCTACATGTAAGCCTGCTGTCTGGACTTCAAACCGAGTCGCCTTGGAGCTGAGTAGAAAGAGTGTTGTGTGGACAGATGGACAAAGGACAAGGATGCAGCTATGTGGTGGAGAGGGAGGGAAGGTGTTATGGAACCGGTCTGGTCCCTGGGACCTGGGAAAAAGAAAAGCATTATTGACAGATCTTACGATGATGTAGATGAGGGGACGATGTTACGCCCAGACCATCTGCATCGTATTTACATGGATGAAATTTGAAAGCCTCTTTTGCATGTCACATGGGTTGGGTTGTAAACGGGGCAGTGAACCTCAGCAGACTTCCAGGTTGATCTCTGCAGAATTGTATGTTTGCAACCCCGGCTCTGAACGTGTGGAGAGGAGGATCTGGTGGTTCTCAGTGCCAAAGGCTGCAGAAAGATCAAGGAGGACGAGAACAGAGGAAAGAGTTTTCATTGGCAGTGCGGAGATCCTCTGTGACACAGAGAAGAGCAGGCTCGGTCAAGTGACCTGTCTTGAAACCTGATTGGTTATGGTCCAGGACAGATAAAAAGAGCATTGGTTAGATACACCCTGACATCACTTTGTCTGGAGAGAGTAAAGGTCAAGGAATAAAATGGTTCACTGACAGTGGGGGTCAGAAGCCTGAACAGGTTGAGTGAAAGGGGAGCGAATCTTGTCAACATTCATTTCAAAATGGTTGGCAACGTTGTCAACCAATAGAAAAGGGGGTGGAGGAAGGGAAGGATTTTATTTTCTGGGGAGCGGTAGATGCTTAGAGTGATAGAAATAGTATTGAGAAACAACAGGGGAAGAGAAGGATGACTCTGTTCTGTTAGCTCTCAGGTGTCAGTCAGCCATAGACGGGAGGGGAGAGCTGGGCTGGCTGAGAGGACAAGGAACAGAGGCAGTTGAAGGAGGTGGAAAGAGAGGAGGGTTGAGGAAGCAAACTCCGGAGACAGGAGGGAAAGGAGTTGGTAGAAGGGAGAGATGATAAAATAGAAGAGGAGAGAGAGAACAAGGGTTGTGACGATGCATTACTATCTGGACGGAGATGAGTTGGCAGGGTTAGAAGACGGAGGGAGAGAGAAAATGTTTGATGTTTCTTAGAATCACTAAAATAAAGCAATATACACAAGTATATTTTAAATAGAACATATTATGACATCTTGTGAACTATAAACCAAACTACAGAGCAGTAATTCCCAACAAGTATATGCAGCGACATTATAAACAACAAAGATTTAAGGGCCCAATCCCAATGTCCCCCCTAAACCCTAAGCCCTAAACCCTCACAAACGTAATTGAAGTCACCTGGTAAGTGATTGAGTGCCAGAGGCTGCAATGGCTCTAAATCAGGGGAGTCAAACCGGTTCCACGGAGGGCCAAGTGTCTGCAGGTTTTTGTTTTTTCCTGTAAATTGGTTCACAGTTCAGACCTAAACAACCAGGTGAGGGTAGACCTAAGCAATTAGTGACATATTTAATCAATCAAGTACAAGGTGAGAGTGAAAACCTGCAGTCACTCTGCCCTTCGTGGAACTAGTTTGACACCCATGCTCTAAATGCTATAAATAGGAAAGGGACAGCTCTATTTCAACGTTGTTGGATCAAATTTGATGAAAGCATTTGGAATTTACAAACTACACAGTTTTGGCTATATGGACCATCAGTGAACTTTGTGTATATACTTACATGTTTTTTTTCTAAACATACTGACGTCAAAAATGTTAAGATTAAACGTGAAAATTCATTTATTGAGTTAAGCCTACACTTTTACCACGTTTGAATGTATTTATTCATACGATTGAATTGTATATTTGCAAATATTAGTTTTTAACCATGCTTTTATTTTTTGGGTTAAAACAACATTTCAGTTACGATTTATTTTCTTACGTTTGCTTAATTCCGTAGAACTACAGTATGCAACCGTAACGTTACAAAAATAAAAAACTACTTTACCGAAGACCCAGTCAAACTATTTGTCTTTTCTGCAGCCAGCCTACTGTCATTTATAGATTTCATAGATGCTTTAAGAGTTCTACATTCGGAACATAAATATGTCTACAATACCAATACTGGACGTATTTCGCAGTAGCTATTCGCATACGTCGGACACCCAGACACCGGGTAGAAAAGAACGAAAAACGAAATATTATTTAATTTTCCTGAACGAGATTCAAAGATCCTTGTCAGTAGATCCGAACTTTCCATCTCTAAATCGCAATAGCTGTCACAAGTTAGTAGTTAGAACCGAGGCTATAGTGCTATAGTAATTTATGCAAAAAAGGTGCTGCGTTGATTGCGTTAAATAATTTTAACGCGTTAAACGTTTCAAATTAATCGCAATGACTAACGCTTTAACACCCCCAGTCCTAATAAATACATGATAATACATTCTGTTATTAAGCCCATAACCTCACCTCATAAAGTCATGCCGAGACCCTGTGTGAACCTCACATCTGGTCATGTTTGTTGTTATATTATTATTTCAATTTGACGGGATTATTGTGGAACGGTAATCTGGTGGTGTGCGTGTGCAGCTGTTGCCAGACCGCCCTGTCAGGGTCAAAAAGGCTTTTTTACGACAGACTTTAGAGGAGTTAACAATGAACAAGGGTGGGTTCAATCAGCGATCTTTATCTGTCAGCTTCTTATGGGTGTCACGGCAACACTTTGAACAGACTCGTTATCAGTTGTGACTTTGCGTCCAGTTAGTGTTCTAAACGTGAAGTGAAACAGGGTTGGACTATTGACACACACAAACACGCACACACACATTTTAGGGTCTAAAGTTGTGAACTACATAGGGAATCGGATCTAAAGTTGTGAACTTCATAGGGAATAGGGTGACAATTAGGACACAAAATAAGTTGATCATTTACCTTTTATTGTTTATTTGTCAGTCCTATCAGTCAACAGTACTCAAAGTACACAATGAGTTTTCTTTTCTTTGTTCGTGAATTATCACCAATATCACCAATTCTATAACGTGAGAGTGTAAGAGAAAAGGCGTTTTGTAAAAAAATAAGTAAAACAAATCACTAATTAAAACAATATTTGCTATGAATCATTTGACTGTAAAATAAGATATTTTATTGCAGTTAAATAGTTACATGGAGAGATTTTTGGTATTTAAAAAAAATGCTTAATGGAACCACAAATTACAGGCCTTGGTTTGGGTGGGGGTCCCTGGACAAGAACAGACTGAAGACCCCTAATCTAGATGATATTCCTAGCAGTGTTGTGGTATACATTTAGGGCTTTATGGTATAAACAGAATCATCCTCTTGCTGTTGTTTCTTTAGCTCCAGTAAGGAGAGAGAAAGGCTGAGAAAGCAAGAGAAAGAAGGAATTTAATTCAGGCTAGATGGGAATTTTCTTGGGTCTCTACAGACAGAAAACGGTTTGTATTAGTACAGACTCTGTTTGTCTATAATTCCCTACATGTCATGAATGGCCACATAGCAAAGCCTGGAATCTATTGACAGTCACAGTGGCAGGCTTGGAACTTCAGTATCCGTCGCTGAGAAAGTATTAATGACCGTGTCTGGGATTGAAACCGAATAGGACTGGACTCGTGAAGCTAACCTGTACCATGGACACGGCCTCTGAGAAAAGAAGAAAGTTGCTTCTGAAGAGTGCAAGAGAGAACAGACGAAGGTGATTGCACTACCAACTACTAATTAAACCAATTTCTAAATGGTCCTTGTCTAACCAAGGTTTTAGAAGCATTGATTAGTGTGCAGCTACGGTTTCTGTCAAGACTTTAGAGAGAAACCTAAACTGTGTTGGCTTGTTTATAGTCCAACCCAAGGCCTTTGATACAGTTATTTAATT
Source organism: Novumbra hubbsi (assembly GCA_016801125.1). Taxonomy (NCBI): domain Eukaryota; kingdom Metazoa; phylum Chordata; class Actinopteri; order Esociformes; family Umbridae; genus Novumbra; species Novumbra hubbsi. The sequence continues at coordinate 9,816 of JACXGK010010596.1, read as the reverse complement.
TTAGTGAACAAGTTGACCTTGTTTTGGGAAAGTATGCCTGGTTGTGGCTTCAACAATCTCTTAAACAAAATCTGAAGGAAATGTGAATTTCATTAATTGCATAAAAGAGTACCCCAAGGTTTAATTTAAAGAGTACCCCAAGGGTTAATTTAAAGAGTACCCCAAGGTTTAATTTAAAGAGTACCCCAAGGTTTAATTTAAAGAGTACCCCAAGGGTTAATTTAAAGAGTACCCCAAGGGTTAATTTAAAGAGTACCCCAATGGTTAATTTCAGGTCCATTATTGTTCATAAAGTATATTAATGGCATTGGCAACTATGTGATTTTCAAGCAATACAAAAATCCAAATAAAATGCAAAATGAGCTCAGGATTGAATGCCTTCATTTGAGCAAATTTATAGCGTTGATAGAGGTTTAGCTTGAGGGCGAATGGGCTTGCTTTTCATGCGTGGTTGTGGGTTTGCATGGAGAAATGTTTTCTCTGTTGTGCAATTCTGTTAAGATTTTCTTACACATTTGCTAAATCACTATTCACTGTGTGTTTGTCTGATTAAAAACACTATATTCATCAAACATATTACAATATTCTTTCTGCCTTGGACCTTCAAAACACAATTCTTGAATATGCAACCCATACACACACAAGCACACACACAAACACACACAAAGACTGACACACGAATGCATGTGAAACTTGAACACACTCATAGTTTTGTAATCTATCATGTCAGATAGAAAAGTAGTATCCCAGCGTTGAAGAATCTAAAAAAAGCAGAGTGCAAAACCCTGGTTGGCTTAGTAGATATCGGTTCAGAATATTTGCAAAGTAAGCTGCATAGAAAATATGGAAGTGGTTAAAATAGAAACAGCGAGAAGTTAACAAAAAGCCAGAGTTCACGGGCCAGGGAAGAGAAGTGAGAGAGGAAATGAAAACAAATGGAAAGAGAAAGAAAACAGGCCCATCGGAGAGAGGGGGAGGAAGACGAGGGACTAACTAGAGAGAAAGACAAAGGACAGTAGAGATGGAAAAGAAGAGAGAGTGTCTGGAATGTGACACCTCTGACAACCAAGAGGAAAGAACACACATCCCTCCAGAGGTCTACCCTTCCTCTAGCGGTCCTCCTTCCTCCCCTTCAGTCTCTTACAGCTAGCGGCAGTCAAGGCTTGAACCTAGACTGTGGTGGCCAGCCTGTTCTCTTAAAGAGTTCCGTAGACTGCTGCACCACCTGGAGGGGGAGGGGCTGGTCTCCACAGGGACTCCTCAGTTCACAAAAGACAGACTCATAGATTGATGAACACGTGTTTTTGCATTGATCCTCGTGACATTTTGTGTAATATTTGCTTCCAGTTTTGTTATGTATTTTATAAAAGTAGACACTTACTGTTTCAGCTGTACAGTTAGTGGTCTGGCTAGTGGATATTGGCTGTTATATACTCATAATAGATATTCAATGTCAGAGCTACTGCCTTTAAATATAGATATACACAGGATAGATATTCCCTGTTAGAGCAGTGTCTGCTACCACCTTTATTCTAGGTTTCAATTCACAAGCTTATATCCAGGCATTGGTATATTGTATATGCATGCTGTATGTTTTATTGAAACATGACAAGTGTGTTTGGGGGAGTTGAGGTGAGACTGGAAACAGGTATATATGTGTTTAAGAAAAACACTGCAAGTCAGCATAAACAAGTGTGTTTGAGAGTCATGACTGAAGAGAAGGAAAGAGCTGTAGTATTTGAGGTGTGTGGGAAAAGGGAGGGGTGGAGAGGGGGAGAGAGGGGAGAAGAGAGGTAGGGAGAAAAGGAGGAGAGAATCTGAAGAAAAGATGGGCAGAGTAGAGAGAAAGAGGAAGAAAGAGGCGGGAACTAGCTAGGAGATACAGTGGTTGTGATTGGATGAGGAAGGAGGTGGAGAATGGGGAGGGGGCAAATGGGAAGCAGAATCCACCCCCAGGGCCTCCTCTGTCCCGCCTGGTTCCTATTAAAACCACCTCTAGGGCCTCCTCTCTCCCCCTGGTCTGACTGCTCCATACACTATGACCTGGAGCCTCCCCACACGACTGGTTCCTGTTAAAACCAGTACCAGGGAGGTGTGCCTAGTGTGCTAAAGTACATGCCTGAGAGGGAGAGAGAGGAGGGAGAGAAAGAGAGAATGAGAGAGGGAGAGAGAGGGGGGAGAGGAGAGAGGGAGAGAGAGAGAGGAGGGAGAGAAAGAGAGAATGAGAGAGAATGAGAGAGAGGGAGAGAGAGGGAGGGAAAGAGGGGGAAAGAGGGGGCGGGGGAGAGAGGAGGGTATGATCAGGTTAATTAGTTTAAATAACGATTGTCAAAAGAAAACAACGTTAAGATAACTGTGTGTTTGTGTGTGTGTTGTTAGTTGTAAGATTACTCTGTGTGTGTGTTGTCAGTTCTAAGATAACTGTGTGTGTGTGTGTGTGTGTGTGTGTGAAATAAGACCCTTAATGATCATACCACTGGCTGACACCCCTGTGGGGGACAACTCCCTAGTGATAACAAGCACTCTTCCCATTTCTCTGTTCCAGATATTCCCTGTTATTGAACTTCAACCTCCAGAGACCAACACAACAGGACTGACAGACCAGAACAGTAATTTAACAACATCTATAATCAATGTTTTAAAGACAGGTACTGTCCTTTAAAGAGAAACAAAACACCAACAACAGCCCACTCAAACATACAGCCAGCTGAAACAGTCGGGTTGAGCAACAGACAGACCGACAGACAGATTGACAGACAGACTCATATCAACGCAGAGGATCAACAAGGCCTGGTATAAATGGCTGACAAACAGATCAGGTGAGCATGGAAAGACTGTGACTGTATGTCTCCAGGAGTCCTTTACAGTGTGTTACTATGGACCAGGCCTAGTGTGTGTAGCCTTTACAGTGTGTTACTATGGACCAGGCCTAGTGTGTGTAGCCTTTACAGTGTGTTACTATGGACCAGGCCTAGTGTGTGTAGCCGTTACTATGGACCAGGCCTAGTGTGTGTAGTCTTTACAGTGTGTTACTATGGACCAGGCCTAGTGTGTGTAGCCTTTACAGTGTGTTACAATGGACCAGGCCTAGTTTCGACTACTGGACCACCCCAGGCTACACACACACACACACACACACACACACACTGCTTGACCCCAGGCTACACACACACACACACTGCTTCACCCCAGGCTACACACACACACACTGCTTCACCCCAGGCTACACACACACACACACTGCTTCACCCCAGGCTACACACACACACACTGCTTCACCCCAGGCTACACACACACACACACACTGCTTCACCCCAGGCTACACACACACACACACTGCTTCACCCCAGGCTACACACACACACACACTGCTTCACCCAAGGCTACATACACACACACACTGCTTCACCCAAGGCTACACACACACACACTCACACCCACAATGCTTCTTTGCAGGCTTCCCACACAAACATGCACATACACACACACACACACACACTGCTTCACCTCAGGCTCCACACACACACACACACACACACACACACACACTGATTAGTCTGATGTGCAGTTAGTCTGATGTGCAGTTAATCTGATGTGCAGTTAGTCTAATGTGCAGTTAGTCTGATGCGCAGTTAGACTGATGTGCAGTTAGTCTGATGTGCAGTTAGTCTGATGTGCAGTTAGTCTGATGTGCAGTTAATCTGATGTGCAGTTAGTCTAATGTGCAGTTAGTCTGATGTGCAGTTAGACTGATGTGCAGTTAGTCTGATGTGCAGTTAGTCTGATGTGCAGTTAGTCTGATGTGCAGTTAGGCTGATGTGCAGTTAGTCTGATGTGCAGTTAGTCTGATGTGCAGTTAGTCTAATGTGCAGTTAGTATAATGTGCAGTTGTTCTGATGTGCAGTTAGTCTAATGTACAGTTAGTCTGAAGACACATTCTCTTTTGGACAATCCCTAATTTTGGGATTGTGTCACATGGTACAAGTATGAAACACATTGATTGGTCAGCATTCCTGTCCTCTCCAGTTTGCCTGCCAAGCTGATCAATGGGGGGATCGCCGGGCTGATCGGAGTAAGCTGTGTGTTCCCCATTGACCTGGCCAAAACCCGCCTTCAGAACCAGCAGAACGGTTCCCGTCTGTACACCAGCATGTATGGACTCACCGTCCAGTGGGACTTACCTTAACCCTAACCCTAACCCTTACCTTGGCACAGGCTAATGAAATAGATCACCATGTTATAAACAACTGTCAGAATTAATAAGATGAGCTGTTTGGGAACTGTTATGTCAGGATTAGCACTGACTGGTCATGTCTTGTAGGTCTGACTGCCTCATCAAGACCATCCGCTCGGAGGGATACTTCGGAATGTACAGAGGTAGGTTTGCGTGAGGAGGTGGAATTGTGGTTCCTACCTCCTCTCACATGGAGACGTTTAGGGTCAGGTTTAGGGTCAGGGTTAGGGTCAGGGTTAGGTTTAGGAGCAGAACATGAACGTTTGGGAAGACAGAGAGACTTCCTGATGTGTATAACTGGAATATGGACGTAGAACAGACAGACTTCCCGGTGTGCATAACTGGAATAGGGACTTAGAACAGACAGAACAGCTGAGTCCTCGTAACCCTCCCCTCTTTCTCCTTCCCCCTCTCACAGCCCCCTCCCCCTTGTTTCTCACTTCCTGTCTTTGTTCCAGGGTCGGCTGTTAATCTCACCCTGGTCACTCCAGAGAAGGCCATCAAACTAGCAGCCAATGACTTCTTCAGGCAATACCTCTCCAAAGACGGGTGAGATAGTTACGTCTCAGAAACACACAGAGAACTCTCTTATTCCCTTCCGTTATTTGCCCTTGTCAAAACACTGTAATTAACGGGGCAGGGTCTAATGCAGTGTACCATCATAGGGACTAAGGTCCACTTGGAACACATTCTGGTTCTCTGAACCATTCGTTTTTTTCCTCAAGGCTTTGCTCTGGTTAATCCTGCTGTATACTAGCATGACAGCGAGGATTAAACACATGGATATTATTTTAGCTCCCTGCCACGTAGGAGTTCTTCATTTCCTCTCGTCACTAGTCAGAGATTATGCACAAAAAATATTGCCCCAGATTTGAGCTATGTAGATAATTGTCATGAGCAAGTCTTATTGTTTTCCCGATATGCAATAAAAAAAATCACATTTCATGGCATTTCTACGTACTGACTAGTGTTTGAAATGCTCATACTAAAAAGAAATCTCTGAAAACCATGGTTAAACTATCTCTTAAACTATCACTGGAAACCAGTGTTTAAGTCTTTTTGGAAACCAGTGTTAAACTATCACTGGAAACCAGTGTTAAACTATCACTGGAAACCAGTGTTAAACTATCTCTGGAAACCAGTGTTAAACTTTCTCTGGAAGCCAGTGTTAAACTATCCCTGGAAGCCAGTGTTAAACTATCTCCGGAAGCCAGTGTTAAACTATCTCTGGAAACCAGTGTTAAACTATCTCTGGAAGCCAGTGTTAAACTATATCTGGAAGCCAGTGTTAAACTATCTCCGGAAGCCAGTGTTAAACTATATCTGGAAGCCAGTGTTAAACTATCTCCGGAAGCCAGTGGTAAACTATCTCTGGAAAATCAATCAAATATGGAGAAGCGGAGCATGTGAGCAGACAGATCACATGACACATCCATACTGAACATCTGGTGATGCTGAGGCCAGAAGGGCACTGTCCCCACTGCTCTGTCTGGCCGTATGTGTGTGTGCATGGATGAACTTGAACGGTTGTACAGAGCATTCATCTTACCCTGTCTCTATGGTGATATCCACACACAGACTCCACCACGGTTGGGTAGGCAAATCATTGCCTGTGAATGGTTAGCCAGCCAGCAGAATGCCAGGCCACCTTGTCAATTATTGATATGTCTGTCAGTTTCGGTTCTGAACGTGTGTTCCGGTGTTCTGAACGTGTGTTCCGGTGTTCTGAATGTGTGCTCCAGGGTTCTGAATGTGTGTTCTGGTGCTCAACCCTCTCTCACCTCCCCCTGTGTCCCTTCTTTCTCACCTCCCCCTGTGCCCCCTCTTTCTCACCTCTCTGTGTCCCTCCTTTTTCACCTCCCCCTGTGTTTGTTCTCTCCAGCCAGAAACTGACACTGGTCAAGGAGATGCTGGCTGGGTGTGGAGCAGGTACCTGTCAGGTGAGTCTCTCCTAACCCTAACCCCATCTAACCCTAACCCTAACCCCATCTAACCCCAACCCCATTTAAACCTAACCTTAACCCAATCTAACCCTAACCCCATCTAACCCTAGTCCCATCTAACCCTAACCCTATCTAACCCTAACCCCATCTAACCTAACCCTAACCCCATCTAACCCTAACCCCATCTAACCCTAACCCTATCTAACCCTAACCCCATCTAACCCCATCTAACCTTTACCCCATCTAAACTTAACCCCATCTAAACCTAACCCCATCTAACCTTAACCCTATCTAACCCTAACCCCATCTAACCCTAACCCCATCTAACCTAACCCTAACCCCATCTAACATTAACCACATCTAACCCTAACCCCATCAAACCCCAGTGTGTGCATAAAACCAGGATTATGTGTTTCACCCATGTTAAATATCTACAATTGCAGGTTTATAGTTATACATAAGAACCATCAATCTAACTCAATTAAGTCTTATCTCTCACTAAAAATAAAACACAACAGCTTTTCGAGGTGCTGGAAATAAAATAAGCTAGATGTGAAATTCGTAAGGAATATTTGAGTAATAATATATATTCTAATTACTATGACAAACTAGAATGGTCTTCCACTTTGAGGCTGCAGGAAGAAGCCAAGTATTCACCAGCTCAGCTGTTCTGCAGACAGTTATCACTGAGATAAGGGTTTTGCCGGTCATTGGACCCTGAATGTTTGTGTGGTTGTTGGGTTGTGCAATGAGTATGTGTAAGACTGCATGTGTCTGTCAGACTTTAGACTACCTGTTGCAAACAAGGCCAAAGGCATACATTTAATTAGAAGTATACCTCAGATTACGTCTCCCATCTAATCCCATCAACTAGTTACCTCAGCCAGGATTAGACAGGGAAAACAAGAGTGTGTTAGTAGGATAAAGATAGTTAGTAGGTTAATGGTGGTTAGTGGGTAGTGTGTTAATGGGGTCTGGTAGTTAGTGGGTTAATGGTGTCTGGTCGTTAATAGGTTAATGGTGTCTGGTAGTTAGTTAATGAACCTACTAACTACCAGACACCACAGATGTAGAGAATGTGAAATGTTCTTAAGGGTAGGTTACGTCCGATCAAAAAATCTGACCATAAACCCTTGAAGCCTTTATAATCTCTGACAACACTATCTTGTTGTATTTTTACTGTAAAAGTATCTTAAACTTTAAGACACCATGCAACACAAAGAGGAGACAGTGAGTTGATGGCTGTTAAAAGGTTGTATGTCTATGCCATTTCCTGGGTTTTCATAATACAGCCTCTATAGTGTAAAACACACTGTTAACCTGAGTGCATTGATGGTTTCTCTTACATGGAGTCTTGGATAATAAAGGCCTGTTTGTGCCTCAGAGCATGTCCCACGATATCCTCTGTCTCAGCAGTTCCCAACCTTCTCCACTCCAGGGAAAACAAAATCCCTTTGAAATGCTCTTCAGGACTACAAGTGGTATTTGTATTATTATAAACAAAATGAATAATAACATCACACCCATACTGTTATTAGTTTGGAAGGGATTATTGCATATCTCGATATATTCCTAATCATCAACATCTTACCCCCAGCTATTTGTACCTCACATTGCCTGGTTATAACGCCATCTAATATTCCTGTTAGATAAAGTGTCTTACCCTGGTTATAACGCCATCTGATATCATTGTTACATATAGTGTCTTACCCTGGTTATAACACCATCTAATATTCCTGTTAGATATAGTGTCTTACCCTGGTTATAACGCCATCTAATATTCCTGTTAGATATAGTGTCTTACCCTGGTTATAACCCCATCTAATATTCCTGTTAGATTTTGTGTCTTACTCTGATTTTAACGCCATCTATTATTCCTATTAGATATAGTGTCTTAACCTGGTTATAACACCATCTAATATCACTGTTAGATATAGTGTCTTACCTTGGTTTATAACGCCATTTAAAACTACTGTTAGATTTAGTATCTCACCCTAGTTATAACGCCATCTAATATTCCTGTGAGATATAGTGTCTTACCCTGGTTATAACGCCATCTAATATTCCTGTTAGATATATGTTGTCTTACCCTGGGTCTACCACTTTCTCTCTACTCCTGCTAGATAATAGCTTAATTATACCACTTTATGCAATGTTAAGTATATTTTCTTGATCCATTGTCAAATATATTGTCTGAGCCTGGTTATAACACTTTATCTAATGTCAAATATATTGTCTTAGTCTGGTTATAACACTTTATCTAATTTCAAATATATTGTCTTAGTCTGGTTATAACAGTTGATCTAATTTCAAATATATTGTCTAAGTCTGGTTATAACACTTTATCTAATTTCAAATACATTGTCTTAGCCTGGTTGTGACACTTTATTCAATCTTAGGTATAATTTATTGTTGCTTATCACTACAGGTTATAGTGACGACTCCTATGGAGATGTTGAAGATTCAGCTTCAAGATGCTGGGAGAGTCGGTAAGACATAGATAGAGGACAGTCTATCAGAAATAGATGGGGACAGTCAGTAAGACATACATAGAGGACAGTCTATCAGAGATAGATGGGCAACAGTTGGTAAGACACAGATAGAAGACAGTCTATTAGAGATAGATGGGGACCGTCAGTAAGTCATAGATAAGAGGACAGTCTATCAGAGAGGGATGGGGACAGTTAGTAAGACACAGATAGGAGACAGTCTATCAGAGAGGAATAAGGAACAGTAAGTGAAACATAGATAAAGGACAGTCTGTCAGAGATGAATAGGGGGCAGTCGGTTAGAGATAGATAAAGGACAGTCTCTTAGACATGTATTGTGGACCAGTCAGTAATGGATGGACAGGGGACAGTCGGTAAGACATAAAAAAGGGGCAGTCGGTAAGACATAAAAAAGGGACAGTTGGTAAGAGATGTAACATGGAGACATGGTAAGAGATGTAAAATGGGGAGATCTAAGAGATGTAGCTGTAAAATGGAGAGATTGTGATTGCTGTGGACAAAAAGCACTCAGTGATACAACAAAGGATCTGAAATAATGAACAATGCTGCCCCCATGTGTTCAAACACGGTCCCTGTTGCTCCCTCCCTCAGAGGCCCAGAGGAGACTGATGCCGGAGACCGTGGCAACGGGGGCGGTGCCAGCCAAGTCTCCCACTGCCCTGCAGCTGACCAGGGAACTGCTCAAGGACAAGGGCATCGCGGGCCTCTATAAGGGCCTGGGGGCCACTTTGCTCAGGTACACCGGGACAGAGGAACGTCCGCTGATTTAAAAGTGGTGCTGACATGTGGAGTCCCAATTCCAGCGTCCGTGACGTAATGAAACCCTACACTCGGTTTGCCGCCGTCAGCTTTAGGGTTCATGCTACTAATCCACTCATATTATACACATGAATGTCCTTGAGGCCCAGGAGTGCATGTTTAACCTTGTTCTACCCGTGTCTCTACCCACCAAGGGGGCATATCAACAATGTGTCTCTACCCACCAAGGGGGCATATCAACAATGTGTCTCTACCCACCAAGGGGGCATATCAACAATGTGTCTCTACCCACCAAGGGGGCATATCAATAATGTGTCTCTACCCACCAAGGGGGCATATCAACAATGTGTCTCTACCCACCAAGGGGGCA
>JACXGK010010595.1:0-17632 GCA_016801125.1 Novumbra hubbsi | reverse complement strand
CAGGTCCGCAGAGCAACCAGCCCACGCAGGTCCGCAGCTCTCGATCCCACATATTTATACAACGTCTTATCTTGCGTTACTTTAATAGACAACCCCTCTATGAACATTTGTAGGTGGTTCTTCCTGTTGATTTGTCACCGTTATCTTACACATTATGTAATGTTGCTCTGTTGTCACCGTTATCTTACACATTATGTAATGTTGCTCTGTTGTCACTGTTATCTTACACATTATGTAATGTAGCTCTGTTGTCACCGTTATCTTACACATTATGTGATGTAGCTCTGTTGTCACCGTTATCTTACACATTATGTAATGTTGCTCTGTTGTCACTTATCTTACACATTATGTGATGTAGCTCTGTTGTCACCGTTATCTTACACATTATGTGATGTAGCTCTGTTGCGGTGTTGTGACAGTCACCAAAAATAATAACCGTTCTAAACAATAACGAGCCAGTTCTAAATAATTAGGAGCCTTCTGGCCTTGAATCCATCTTAGGGTCTTTTCAGGGGGAAGTCATGGTCTAGGGCATAGAACTGAATTCACCTTTCACTGTTCTTTGTTTCATCCCTCTAGGACAGGGGTGGGCAAATATTTTGGCTCGGGGGCTACATCAGGATTTTGAAATGAAATGGAGGGCCACATTTGTTTTTGTAATTTGGGATAAAAATATCCCATAATGGCTGTACGAACCGATCTAAAACAATCAACTGTGTGCATCTCAAGGATACTCAGTGCCTGGCTCCACCTGTCGCACAGCCCCACATATGGGATTTACTGTCTGCACTTCGACGCACACAGAGACCCAAACTGTATCTCAGCCTCTCTTTCCTGACATTTAAATGTGGAAGAATCAAAGTCAGAAAGACTGCTTAGAAAAATAATGAGGGTTTAAGATGGTTAAATTGTTCATACATGATATAGAAGTGATTACAAGATGTATAAATGTTGTCTACTCTACATCCGGTTAATGTGAAATAAGAACATGATTTAATAAAAATAATAGAAGCAGAATAGCAATGAGAAGGTATGTCAGTTTCAGATCCCACCATCCGGCACTTCTTGAGCAAAAGTGGGCTCAATGGAAAAAGACCCAGGAGGACTTCACTTTTATATTTAAAAAATAAATAAATAAATAAGAACCCATACTGGAATTTGCAACAGTGCATATTGACACGCCACATACTGGGAGATGAGTCAAACCTGGAGCATTTGGCAAGTAACATCAACTCTATGTTCGCAGACGGTAAAATTAAGCTTTTATAAAACAAATTAAAAAGCACCATGCCTACAGCGAAACACAGAGAAGGCTCGGTAATGTTTTCGGGATGCTTTGCTGCATCTCAAACTGGGTGCCTTCAATCTTTGCAGGGCACAATGGAATTTCAAGAGTATCAAGGCATTCTGGAGCAAAAGAATGATGGGATAATGACAGAAGGCACCTTTTAATAGAAATCAGACTTTGCTTTCATAATATTGTAAATAATAATAAAATAATGGCACGGGAAAAAATGATGGGAACCGTAACCTAATATTTTGTTGCACAATCTTTAGAGGCAACCACAACAATCAAATGTTTTCTGTAGCTCTCAATTGCCCACTCTTCCGGAGCAAACAGGTCCAGCTGTTTCAAGTTTAAATATAGAATAAAGTTATTTCAGAGAAAATTGTGTGTAAAGGGGTACCAACAAATTTGACCACATTGGTATTAAGTATTTTTTTTTTTTTTTATATATACATTTTGGCAAAACAATAGGCTACAATTATGTGAAGGGACTTAGGGTTTTGACTAATGGAGCCATTATCCATATGCATGGTTACGATTGCAAATTCTTATGTAATGATAACAAATAGAATCTTTAAGCAACCACACACACGTCACTGGTCTTGTGTATGTTATGATTTGATTTAAGTTTAAAAAGCAGGTTATTGGGGTAAGGGTTATGTCAAAGTTTGGGTAAGGGGAAATATTTTATCAAAAGAACCCAATGACTGTCCTGAAAACATGGTGTGTGTTGCGTGTCACTTACCAATAGTTGGAATAGTGGTAACTATTTCCCCAAGCTTCAGTTTATACAAAATAGTTGTTTTCCCAGCAGCATCCAAACCCACTGAAAAAACAAACGGAAATTCATAAACAAATCACACCTAGGCCAATTATCACAAAAACAAGCAGAAGTAAGCATTCAAAAATAAATAAATGCCCACATTGAATTAAGTAATTAGGCATTAACCCCCAAAATAAAATAAGGATATTAGGCCCTAGGGGTCACTAATTGGCAGACCGCGGTCTAGGTCCGGACCCAGGCGGTGTCCTATCCGGAACAGGACCTATAACCAATATATTATTGAGAATTAATACACTTTGATGGAACGTTTTCATTGTAACCTGCACAATGTTTCTAGCCTTTACGGCACGGGTTTAGCGCCCAGTAAACTCAGATCAATTGCATATGCCCTGCAAATCACCCAACGTGAAGCTACTCAGCCAATCAAATTTGTGCACTGGCCTCCATTTTGAGTGATACACACCCTGACACAAACGGAAGATAGACAAAGGGTAGCCTAACAGTCAGAACTAAATTAGTCAGAAAAAAGTTTTCACATGGTGTGCTCTTGAAAAAGAAAAGCAAAGAGCGAAAACAAAGCTTTTATTGTGGACTGACTCTTATTTCTTAATTTCTCCCACGGGTAGTTCAGAAACAACAAGTTTTCTTATGTTCCGAGACCGTGGCGATAATTAAAAGCAACAACGAGAAGTGCCACTACGAGATGAAGCACACATCCTTTGAGGACAGATACCCAGTCCAATCCGAACGGAGGGCATAGAAATGTAACGATCTTAACGAAGAGCCCATTATGATCAATCCACGAAACCCTAACACAAACATTTTCTGCCCAACAACGTACTAACAAATGCTCCCTTAGTATCTTGCAAAATGGATAATTTTTTTTAAATATTACTGAATTGTACACTATTTTATTTGAGAGTCCGTTGTTTACTACATACATACAACTACTAGACTACTTCAATATGTATGGCGCTGATGTTCCGGACCTTTGCTTGACGTAATTTGCACCAACCGAACCTCTAAACATTTTAATTGAATACCCCCGCCCTAGTCTATGGACTTTAAATATCTTAACCTGGAATGCAATGTTGTTCAGATAATATGGTCTGACCATAAAAGATTGAGGGGAGGATTTGAAAACAAGTTTGGCTTTAACCACAATATGTCTTGTGCATCACTACAAATTCACACAGTTGATCAGGCTGTTTATTGTGGCCTGTAGAAGGTTCTCCCACTTTCTCAATAGCTTTAGGTTGCAGGATATTGACAGTAACTGGAACACTGTCTTACACACTGATCTTCCTAAACAACAATAGGTGACTACAAAAGATCTGGCAGAACATGGAATAAGTGGGCCAGATTCAGAGTCCAGAACGACATGACATGGAGCAGCGCACCATCATGCTGAAACACCTGGGCCCCGCAGAGCATGAATGACACAACAGATAGGCCCTCAGGACCTTGTCACCATGTCGCAGGGTTCAAATGACCGTAGATAAAATGCAATTGTATTTGCTGTCCCTTGTTTATGTCTGACCATACTTTGTTAGCAAGACCATTTGCCATCCACCTGGTACAGTCGAAACAATCTGTGAAAAATCACACTTTCAGCACACCAGTGACCATTGAAGGTAAACATTTGCACAACAGCTTTTTACGACACCAAACACCAGTTCACCTAATGAAGTCAACAGACAATGAGCGTTCCTATGGCAGATTCTAACAGGAATTCTTCAGTACTAATTACCTAGATCGCAGAAAGTGGCGTTGAGTAACAAAGCTGCACATTTTAATGGAGTGTCCGTTTATTGTTCCCAGACAATTCGAGCAGTTAAAGTTTGTGATGCATACCCCAGTACAAGTATGACAAACTACCCGTGGTCTAAGAGGTTTGACAGTCAATCTGTCACGACACTTTAGCGACATATACAATATTTTTGTTTGGCATAGCTACAGCAGGTCATTGGTGATATTGGCTACGACAATTACTAGTTAGCAAATAACTACATTATAACCTGTATGCGAGTTTGTTGACTTAAACGTGTAAAGATAACTCTAGCGTGACGTTATTAGCTAGCTGAAAACACACGACCGTTAACTAACCATTAGTATTAGTTTTCCATGGGAAATCGTTCTTTTCTATAGAAGACTAGCTACACAACGGTCTCTCTTGAGCCGGAAAATTTACATTTGAAAACCTAACTTCGAAATCGTTAGCTAACCTTAACTAGTTAGCTAAGTTACCTGGCGACACTTACCCATAAGTATTCGCATCTGTTTCTTGCCGAACAGTCTAGTAAAGACGGATGAGATTAGAAGCCCCATTGTGTGCGTATCCGACTCTCAATTTTAAGAAAAACTTTTCTTAATCTGACGTTGTTTAGAGCTAGGCGTTAATGTTTGTGACTCTTAAGGAACGAATCGTTTCTGTCCTCGGATGCTGCCACGTCCGGGCCAACGTGGAACTTGCGACGTCACCAATTTAACGCAACTTTATTAGCAACTTGGTTATAGACAATAGGAACCAGAGTTGCCTAAAATATTTTTTCTGTATAAAAAAAACGTATTATTTTTCAGCCACACTGTCTTTAAAAAAATATAAATTATGTTGGAAAAATAGGAAAACCACCCTATCTGGCAAAACCGATAGCAACAAACCAGTCTGCAAAGCCAAGCGAAGCCTGGCTGACTTTAAAAAGCAGAGTAGACCAGACTGATATTCTATGTGCTGCTAAATTGAGCTTTATACACACCTAGTTGAATTTCACAGTTTTATTTAATAGCTTTGGTATTATTTTCACAAGTATATGGTCATGTTCCATAACGTTTAATACAAACAACAGAGCATGCCCTAAGTAACCATTTCTGTCCCATCTGATGCCCCTAATAGACCTTAAATGAACCTGATACAATCTTGACTGAACAGAGTCAGGACACAACTAATAAAAAAAGGGCATTTTATTATACATTTTGTGATGCAGGACTCTCCTAAACTGCTAAAACTTTACAGAAAACGTGTCGACACGTTTTGTACTGTTTTACCATAAAAACTGGGTCTACACTCTCTGCCCCTCTAGATGATTCAGAAATGAAACAGCCTATCGATAGACATTTTAACCATATTCTGCTAATTGGTTTTGACAGGCGCATCGATAAAAACCTCTGCAGTTGGAGGGTTGACAACTATTGTGTTTACAATTGTAAGCTGCACTCTCTCTTCGGAATTGCTTCAAAGGTTTTGGTTTCCAAAAATATCAAATTAGTATCGTACACAAAATGTTTGTTTAAACAACATTCTGCTTGCAACTCCCCTGGGTGATACAACCATAATACACATCCACCGCTTAGACACCGATTGACTGATAATTCAAGACAGTTTTTATTAGATAACATCTTCCCCCAGTAAATCTAGGGAATCATGCTGGATTTTTTTTAAATGTGTACCAAAAAAGAACAACTAACCTGTCTCAAGATCGGCTGAAATGTGCATGCATGAGTATTGTACATGTTTTTATCCACAAGGTGGCAATAATGTACCACAACGTCTCTACTAAAAGTAGACAGATTGCATTTTATGTCTGCTGGTTGGAGGCAATATGTACTGCTAGAAAACCAGTATTATGCCTCACTCTGTGGCACCAGGCTGCAGGGCGGGGCATTAAACAAACCAGTTTAGTTGAGAGAGTGTCTTGTACCTGTCTTGGTACTTTATCAGCAGCCATACTTCAATATTCAACGCCATTGTTCCCTCCAAGCTTGTCACCAACCCGATAGTCCTGGGTCGATTTGGTATGCTAGTTGCCATCACGACAATTGAGGAAAGAATAAGTCGGGTAAAATAAATAATTAATCAATAGGGCATTGATAACATCTTAAATTGCATATTGATGTCTATACAGCGTTCTGCTATGTTAGCTCAATGATTGCTATTTAGTTAGTGGATATAGCAAATTCTTCAACAATAGGTGATAAATTATGGACAATAATCATAAATCGATGTTTTAATATCCCGTGGCTAAACTATTCACCCACCTGGGACTTTATTGATTTTATGATTACAATAAGAATTCCAATTACATTTAATAAGTTGTTTTTGCTACTGATCTATAAAAACTATTTCCATAATGTGAAAGAGAAAACAAAAATACAAATATAAACAGAAAATAACTATAAAGGAGTAACAGGCTTCCACGGCTGAGCTGAGAGACAATGTATATACTGCAACAATAGATCAGGTGCTTCACGAAAGTGGCCTTCAAGAGGGAATGGCAAAAAGAAAACGACCCACATCAACACTTCAATTGAGTTTGCCACAAAGCATGTGGAAGACATTGACAACAAGTGGATGAAGATTCTAGACATCAAATAGAGCTTTTTGGCCTCAAAGCTGACCGGTATGTTTGGTGCTAGCCTAACACCAAACATCATCCTGAGAACACCATCCCTTCTGTTTATAGCTACTGTGTATTTAAAATCTAAAGAGGTTCTTTAACTCTCCAACAGTATATCCTGTGGATTACTTACATGCCAAACAATCTTCCCTACTAAGACGATCCTTTAAGCTAAACATAAGTATTTTACAAAGCGTTTATGTTTACCATAGCAGTAATGGCCAATTTCACAGTAATTTCGAATTAATTTCAGTAATATTTGATCTACCTATATCGTAAAACATTACTTCAAACACCTTAATGAACTTTAATATGTCCTTTTAATGGAATGGCTTATGTTTGTCTAGTCAAAACCTTCTTAGAAATCCCAGGAATGATGTACTTCTGTTGCTCTCCACATGGCTCAGTGGAAATGTCACCATTACTTACACCTACAGTATCCATCACACTCAAATGTAAGGGCAAAGGGTTGATTTGGATATCGAGAATTGGCTATTGCTTAACTTGTCTTTCTTTGGTATCTCAAGTCTTCTCTTTTTGCCTTCTTTTCACATAGGATTCGGGGCAAATTTTCAGATGTTGGTGTGCTATATGTCACATGTTTATGCAAATGCATTTGAGTGTTTCTCCTCTGCAATGTATGTGTCTATAAAAAAAAAACTTGTGAAAGATTAGTCTATGGCCCTATATTTTCATGGTTCATCAACTCATCTTTTGGAACCAGTATCTCAATAAAAATGTGTCTCAATGAATCTATACAGTAAAATAAAGATTAAAAAGGTCCTTCTGTGGACTTTTATTTAAATCCCAAATCATGTTTTGTTTTCACTTAATTACTTAAGATAGCCATGCACAACATTTCAGAAGGGACATTCCTAGAGCTAGACTGTGTTTGTTTTTCACAAAGCAGGTAAGTCAACACGTGACAGATGGGTTCAAGGTGTAAACGTGTTCATGCCATGCGCGGGCTGTCTGTTAGTGCCACTCTCTGGTTTATCATAAGAATAATATTTTGTGCTGTTGACTTTATGGATGTCTTTTTTTATTTCTGGTTCAGAATAGGGGCCTTTGGATAGCTTTCTGTATGACACATTGCCGGTTATTCAACATGTTTCCTTCTAATAGAACTTTAAGTAACGAACAGGTAAGACTTTTGTCTCCATATGAATTGCAAATCCTTTGAGGTATAACATTTATTATTAACATTGTGGTTATTGCTAGCCCTATTTTAAAACCACAAAGAGCCAAACTAAGTCCATTATAATTAACAATTTTCAAACATTAATTGTGAATAATTTCTTCATTTAGATCTCTGGTCTCTCCACTTTGTACCAGGTATCTCTGTCTTTAAGGTAACCGTATCGTATACGCAGACTGTCTTTGAAACATGCATGTAATTCATTAGTAGGCAGGTCTTTCGCGTTCCCTTTGTCTCAGATGGTTTGTGTGAGGCAAGGTGAACACTGTCAGGCTCCGGGGCGCGCCAATAAACGCGTGGTGGTTTTCTCAAAAGTGTTATCAGTCCGATTCGTATCGTTCGCTTGGCTGCAGGTGAAAACGCAGTCCGTAATAAACACAGAAAATACACGTATGGGCAGTATTATGGTTGTTTTTCTACAATGATTTTTACTTAATGGAGTTTGACTAATATGTGACCTAATATTTAGGATACGTAGGCGTAGAACAACTGTGTTGTTTGTTGAACAAAACTAAACCAATTACATTTAGAAAACAATTACGTTTCTGCGCATGTCATTTTTGTTGCTTTATATTTAATGTTACCAGTCAGACTCGTTGAGCATGGGTGCATGTGACTAAAGCACTGCTGATTATATAATAACTCCTCGTATTCCTCGTAAGCCACAGGCCATAGAAAGCACAGTACTGGCTAGGTGTAACTCAATGAACATAGTGTCCGTAAAGACGGCATCGCATTTTAGGAGTTCGTTGCTTCGCTCCAAATAAATTAGTGTGTTTGAACCCCCTGTGCCGTTTGAGAGACACCTTTTGTTTACCAACACTGCTATTTTTCTTAATCGCTAATATTTAATGGGTTGCGCTCTGGAATGTAGAGATACATGAAAGATGAATTAGTGGTCAATCATAGGAAGTTTATGTAAAATATCTATACTTCAGGTAATTTATCTGCTAGTTTTTATTTAAAGGGTTTATGGGACATATTATTGGTCTACATTACAGTGTTAGATTTGATTTCTTTGTTGCGTTCCATGGCTTTATTGGATTGTATTTATACTGGTGAATTGTGTGTTCAAATGGTATGTAAAGGTGCTGCTTTTATCGAAGTAGATTACTTTCTGTTTACAGTTTGATTGGGAGTTTTTCAGTGCTGGTAGTTTCCATTGCAAGGAGGAGGCACCTACAAAAGCAGGTCAGTGGATTAGAAGACAACATTGTCTGTCTCTTAGTAAAATCTATCTACCAGGTCTGCAGTTATTGCAATGGAGCAGCCTGAACCTTGTCGGTAATAGATCTGACATGCTATATCTACTACATTAGATGTTAAAAAGAATCAGAACTTTTACAAATGACATAATCATAATGTTCCTGCACATGGCCCAGCTACTCCCTCTGTCTGCCTGCGTCTATGAGATCTATACACCATCGTCAGTACAATAGGATTGCATGCCCTATCTTTTCTAGCTAAAGTCAAAGAGTTATGCCCTCGTGGGCTGGACGAAGATACAATGATATCGGATCTAAAGAAAGAGGGAGCAAACAGTACCTGTAACAAGTAAAGGGCCTTGCAGCTTAAACAGGCAGTTACCCTCACCTGTTAGTTTGGCAATGCTCTATTAGCTTTTACACAAAGGCAATGAATGATTACATAATCCCCACCTCGGTCAAGTACATATCGCATATGTGTGTTTTGTGTGTGTGTGTATATATATATATATATATACTATGTGGCCATTGATGAATGCTGTTATTGTGTTCTTCATTGGTTTTCCAACACTGACAATTGTGTGTGTCTGTAGGTGCAGCCCCTGGTTCAGCTGGCTCTGGCGGATCTTTTGGCAGCAGCCATCCTGATGTTCACCAGTTCAATGAATGGGACACAGAGCTTCACCCACAACGTGTCAATCTGTGAACACCTACTGCCTCTGTCACTGGTGAGACCGAATCATGGTGGCCTTTCAGCTTCGAAACAGTATAGCATGGTTAATATGTACGTTCTGTATACAAAATAATGTTGTCTGTAAATTGCTCCCCTCTTGACATGGTTATCGATAATGTATTGTTGTACAGTCTGTCTTTAAGAGGTAGAGCATGAGTGATTGCGTTGTAATATGCGTTTTCTTTTCACCATGGAAACAGCACACTATACAGCACATGTGCGGTGGATGACCCGTTCCGTAACAGTTTGACGAAGCAGAATTTTGTCCTTTTTATTACTAAAGACTTATTATTATGACTTTGAACTGCTTGTTCTGCTTGTTCTGCATGTTCTACATTAACATTACAGCTCTGGAAAAAACTAAGAGACCACCGAACCTTTTGAACCTTTCTTTCCCAAAAAGTTGAAAAGGAAAGATTTGAATGAGAAACCGAAGGGTTTAATCTGCAGTGGTCTCCCAAATTGAACCCTTCTCTTCTTTTCTCAACATTTTCCTTTTCAACTTTTTTGGAAGTAAAGAAAAAGGTGCAGTGATCTCTTAATGGTTCCCAGAGCTGTATATACAGTTGAAGTTTACATACGCATTTAAACTCAGTTTTTCCCAATTCCTGACATTTAATCCCAGTAAAGATTATTTGTTTTAGGTCAGTTAGGAACACAACCTCATTTAAATAATTTGAAATGTCAGAATAATAGTAGAGAATGATTGATTTCAACTTGTGTTTTTTCCATCCCATTCCCAGTTGTTCAGAAAGTTACATACACTTAATTAGTATTTGGTAGCATTGCCTTCAAATTGTTTCAATTGGGTCAAACATTTTGGGTAGGTGGGTGAATTTCGATAGAAGTGGTGTAATTGAGTCTGGTTTGTAGGCTACACTTTCGTTAAGATAGAGGTCAGGGCTTTCTGATGGCCACTCCAATACCTTCACTTTGTTGTCCTTAAGCCATTTTGCCACCACTTTGGAAGTATGCTTAGGGTCATTGCTCATTTAGGAGACCCATTTCCAAGCAAGCTTTAACTTCCTGACTGTTGCTTTAATATCTACATAATTGTTCTTCTCAATGATGCAATCTAATTTGTGAAGTGAAAAAGTCCCTCCTACAGCATACACCCCCACAACATGATGCTACCACCACCTTGCTTCACGGTTGGGATGGTGTTCTTGCAAGCCTCCCCCTTTTCCCATGACAATGGTCATAATTAACAAACATCTACATATTTGAACAGCCAGACCAGATTACATTTCTACAAAAAGTACAATCTTTGCCGTCTGCCTCTTTTTTATGGCGGTTTTGGATCTGTGACTTCTTCCTTGCGGAGCAACCATTCATGTTATGTCAATATACAAAATGTTAGTCTGTGGGTATAGATAAGTTTGTACCTTCCAACATCTTCCAACATACCTTTGCTGTTGTTCTGGGATATATTTAAAATTTTCGCACCAAATACATTCATCTCTAGGAGACAGAACGCGTCAACTTTTTCCCCACTGTCTGTTTAATGACACAGTCAACTTAGTGTATGTACACTTCGGACTCACTGGAATTGTTTTCTCCCAATCCTACTGTACAACCTTGTACCGCCACAACAGCCCCTTAGACGGGAAAGTTGAGAACGCCACAGGCTTCCTCTGAATACTGTCTGATCAATCAGTCTGCTTCTTTTACACCCCCCCCCCCCTTAACCAGCAAGTAAATGTGAGCAAACATGTCAGAGGAAATTCCGCCGACATTGTCTTAGCCCTAGCCAGAAGCGCCCGGATAACCCCACAAGGATAACCCTGTAAGACGATTACCTTTCCCCTGGTGTAGCCAGCCCAATATGTGCTGCCCTATTGGACCCCCCAGCCATAGTGGCATGACCAGGGCTGGAACCTAAGGCCATCGCGACGCAGTTGCACTTGCCACTCGCGAGGCCAGAATTGTGATTTAGTGTTGGAAGCATTACTTGTCAAACACACTGCCGATGTCCTAACCGACTAGCCAAAATGTCAGTTTGTTAACAAGAAATCTGTGGGGTGGCTGAAAAATGAGTTTTAACGACTTCAACCTAAATGTATGTCAACTTTTGTCTTCAACTGTATATATCTACATGAAATCTTAAGTCTGTATGTATGTGTCTGTTTCAGACATTTTACTTTGTGTCATTCCTGCTGGTGGTAATGTATGCCTGGGAGTCCAATCGGGCTGTTAAGGTATGGAGAGACAGACCAAGAGAGGTTCAGGTGAAGACACAACCTTACACACACACACACACACACAATGTTTACATAATGCTAACATTTTTCATCCTTGTCTTCCCTTAGCCCCAGTGTAGACGCAGTGGGATGGTTTTGTGTATATATTCTTTTGTGTGGTGAGTCAAGTTAACTTTGTTTCCAAACAGTTATCTTTGAATTGGACTGACTGAACCTCCAAAGTATCTTAAAAGCAACCTGTTCCAAACCATATTGTATTGCCCTACAGGTCTACACCTTGGGTGATGTACTTTGGGTTCGTGATGACTTTTTTTCTGACCACAGCGGATATAGTACCACCTAGCAACAACATGGCAAATAATGCTGAAGCTAGCATATACTGCACCAGGTGTGTGTGCACATGTATGTGCTTGTGTACGTGTGCGCAGGACATGGTTTGACCTGGTCATTTTGTAAATAACTATTGATAAAAGAAGCAAATACACTAGCAAGCATATAGGTAATGAATTAAAGGGTTTCTTTGTCTCACATGTTTACATGATTCATTTTATTCGTAGTTGTATCCTCTTCTTGCATATATGGAGGGACCACTGCTCAGATATAGTGAGTACATGCAACATAGATGTACCACCTTTAACTCTTTGCCATTAAGGAACTGAACTGCATGTCAAATGAGACATTGTTTTCATTTTTTCAGGAACTTGTCCATGATATCTTCATACGATGCCTCCTTTTCTTCATTTTGATATCAGTGTTGGTGTTCTGTACAGTAAGGATATGTCTTTATCTAGCATACATCAAACACTATAGTAATCCCATAATCATACAGGATGTTTTCAGAGCCTAAATTAAACCAGTAAGGCTTATTCCTTGCTTCAATACTTTGCTCATAAAAAATTAAGGAACACGTTATCATTACAGTATAACACAAAGTCAATTAAACTTTGACAACAGGTGCACTGGAGAAGCAACAGCAAGACAAAAAGCAAGGGTTTTGCAGGTCTTAGACAATTGCTCTCTCCTTATCATTCCCGACTGATTCTTCTCTAGTTTTTTCTAGTGTTCTGGTGGCTACTGAGTTCACTAGAATTGGTATTTCCACCATTAGCGCACGTGTCAGTTGTGATGGAGTCTAGAGGCGCTGTGTTGAACGTCATGGTGATAGCAACATTATGCAGCTTTTTTGGTGGGTCAGGGATGGTGAGACATCCTCAGAAAGTTGCACAGAACACCATGTGCTACCCAACGGTACCCTGAATGACACATTGTGAGTTGCTTGACAAAATGCAAGCAAGTTGGAACAGCCTGTGATTTCAATTGTTTACTTTGAGTTCAGCCCTCAGTTGTTTGGTGATTTTGGTTTACATTGACCATTGTTACATAATTTTGAATTTCACAATGTACTGTAAAGATGTTGATCTTTAATATATTTTGTTCATCAAGAGATGAACACTTGTGTGTCCCAAAATCTTACCCACTTAGCCCTTGGAAAGTTGTAATGAGCAAAGGACCTAACGTGGCAATTGCTCATTACAAGCCTGATTGATGAGCTTTTGAAATTCTAGTAGCTCTTAATATGTTGTTTATTGATTCTATACCACTCTTAGAATAAATCAAGTCCCTAGTAGAATCTAATACCATTAGTATTTGAGACTTGTTCAGAGTCCTGAATATTTAAACCAAGGTTTTTATCACCCTGCTTGCAAAACCAGAAAGTAAATGCCAGTATCTACACACTTTGAGGAGAGCACATTGTCCATGCTGCAAACTATGTCCATACAGCAAACTTTTTTACAGCTGGCAGAATGCTAGTCTGGTTGAGTTTGAGTCAACACGCTAAATTGAGTATGTGCTATGTCCAGGTCCTGGGCTTGAGTTCAATATAATAAATAATAATTATGAAATGTGACCATGCTGAAGATGATTATGTACCTCTACAGGTGGTTTACTACAAGGTGGGCAGCTTGTATCGCAGGTACGAGGTAGAAGGATTATTTCCTGTTGAGGGAGATGCGCGTTCAGGAAGACGACTTAAGGGTGTGTTCTCCATGGCTCGCAACATGATTCTGGTCATCATCTTCTGCTGGATGCCAGGTAAAAACACACATACACATATGTTTTAATATGATTGTTAGGACTGGCAAACTACTACCATTAATTATATAGATGGACTTTTTTCTAACCCATTGTTTTAACTTTAACCCTAAACTGTCCCTCAACCTAACATTTACACCCAAACTTATTCTAATCATAATTCCCAAACCTCCTCCTGAATGTCTAAAATAAATTCTAACCCTAATTCTCAGACAAACCCTAAAAGTTGTTCAATATATATTCACATTTGGGTAATATATTGCTTTAGTTGTTCTTGAAGGCTGTGGAGTCATTTATACCTCTGTCCCACCCTGGAATTTGCATTATTAGTGTTGTCCAAGTTCATGAATATAAACGGGCATCCCGAGCAAGGAAAGTGGAAACCTACTCCACAACACTTTCAACTTCAAACCAACAATCAGTTTTCTCCCCATCCCCAGCTCTGGTCCTTGTGGTCCTGTCTGTGATACCAAACATCCCTCAAGAGAACCTCTTTCCTCTCTATGTTTTACAGGTTCGTATAGCTCAGATATCGCATATGATGTTGTGGAAAACATTTTGATAAAACATATGATGTTGCGGACAAATTCCCTACAACTCAGTTTGTGAATTGTAAATTAGACTTAACTAAGGTCTGCAGAAAAAGCTACGTCCAAACTCCGGACACAATGCTAATAGGCCTTCCCATGATGCTAACAAAGATAACATCATCCAGAATAAATACATTTCTATGAGCCTTTAGTTAGGTGAAATGGATGATACAGAGTTAAGCATACAGTGTATCCTTAACCTCTATACCTGCTCTATCTGTCTGTGCAGGCAGTGACGGTGTCTCTGCAGGGCTTTCTGAACAGCGTGGTCTATGCTTGGCGACGACCAAACTTCCGCGAGGCTGTGCTTGGAGAGAGGATGCCTCTGCTCAGCCAAGACGGCCCTCTGCCCTTCTTTGAGGAGTCACTGAGGGGGCCAGTTGAACCCCTGAACTCTAATCCTTGACTTCAATAACGCACCTGGGAATTATTCTCTTCAAACAGATCTAAAACAGTTTACCCTCCTCAAAAACAATATTTTACCATTGAGAGGAGCAATGCAACGTAGAGCCCTTTGGGTAGTTGAGCCATGACTATGTAATGCGCTATGAAAGTACATCTAAAAGATAACGCATTGAACATTACTCACAACCACAGAATATACTGGTACATTATATTCTAGTGTTGTTGGACTCTTATTGGAGTAACCCTGTGGGTTTTGATCCAATTTTAGAAATAGATTTCAGATTTAGTTTGAAACTACGTGTGTGTGTGCATTACTGCACAAATATGTCTGCTTGTCTTGCCACTTGACATAAAGGCAGCTGGGATGCTCTTAAAAAGCAGACACAACAAGAGACTGAGGGATTTGTTTCCATTCCCCATAGTTGTAGTAACAATCGATTGTATGTACTACAAGCCACCCCTCCTTTCCTCTCGCTCAACCCACAACAATCTGCCGATAATGTCAAGGGCCACGCCTATGTCACAAAATATTGTTTCGTTATCCTGAATCTGAAGTGGATACAATTGTTTTGTGTTTTATTATGTATTGATCTTGAAAGATTCTGTTATTTATGTTACTTCTGTAAGATGATGAGATGAGGATGATTACTATTATATATACTTATCTATAGTAGTAGTGCCAGAAGCAAAAGAACAATGAAAGACTTGACAAAGACCATTGTGTAGGGGATTGACACGGGTAATGGTTGGGAATGGGCCCCTTTCCAATAGAAAGCTACAGCAACCATGTCAATGATTCTGTGCAGTATAGGAACCAATAAACCAAAGATAATTTACATGAATAGAATGCATTCAAGGTCTTAAGTACTATTCACACTGGCAGTTTTATGGAGACAAACATCTGTTTTTAGTGAGATTTGCATCTCCAATACACATTTTTAATAATTAAAATAGTTAATAAGAAAATGTACTTTCTTGCAAGACCCTAAATAATTTATAGAATTCTATTAATAAATTTGATCACAAAAATGCATGATTTGCATGATACTTAATCTGTCACTTATTTGTTAGTCTACTAGTTATCACGGATCATTTACTGCATACTTTTTTGTCTGTTAGCAGATGTGTTCACTAGCAACAAAGTCACAATTGTTAAAACATTTGTTTCTAAATGTGAATAGATAAGTGTACATATTATTTAAATTATAATATAATATACAATAGTTGTCCTTAACTCTTCTAAATGTGAAAAAGCACATCTTGACAAATACTGTGCTCTGTTTTAGGACAGATTAGTTAAGCAGTAAAATCGCTGAAAATGAACCCTGTATGTTTATGTTCTTATGATGTTTTATTTCTGCAATAAATTTCTTCTAACCCAGTTTCCTCCGCACATTCTTTTAGTTTATTTTATGGTAACCTCAGAACTAAATGGTTTAATCATATGCAGGGTTGCCAGGTCCAAATAAAAAATCCAGTCATTGACAGCTCAAAACCTGCCTAAAACTTATACTAACCAAATTAGTTTTTATATGCAACAGAGTTTCAAAAATGATCCAATTAGTGTCTCTGTAATTACAAAGTACATACATGTGTGTGTAGGGATCTAAAATTCCCACAACAATAGCAAAACTTGAAGCTTTTCATTTTAGGGTTAGGTTCAGGGAGAAAAGAACAGTGAGCATCGTTAGAATTGGGCTTGTTTTCCGTTCTAGTCATCCTTGGTTTGGCTAGGTTAAGGTCAGGAATAAAAGTTAGGTTAGTGATGTTGTGTGGGTTAGGGTTACACTAAATAACTAGGTTTCTCACCCTGCTTTTCATCCATATCCAGAGCAGTCTTCTAATGTTACCTCCTTTAGTCTTTCAAAGATCCAAATCGGAATCCATTGTCAGTAAATGGTGCAACCTATAACTACCAATATACCTACTTTCATGCTGCCTCCTAGTTTTTCTCAGTATTTCATCAATGGTCTTTATGTGTGAGCCAGGAGCGTGGTCAGGTGCCTTTCACCCCCAAACCCCACAGATGTCTTATCACCAACAGTTGTCTTAGGCCACCACTTATTTAGCTGCCGCGGTTCAGCTCCAAGGCCCCACCACCTGCAACCGATCCATTGTCACCTGCAACATTCTTTTAAAAGCAGAGCACTTGTCCGGATAAAACGCAGACAAGGCAACACTGGTCATACACCTTGTAACATGAGGACTTGAGGAGATAAAAGTTGAAACATGGGAGTGCTGACTCATCTGGTGGCCAATATGCAGCTTCATGCACAGTCAGTGTCTATACACATTGGAGTTCATGAAGAGAGACGTGATGAGGCATAAAAAGGTGTTTCCACTTTAGGCTACGTAATGTTCACACCTCTGACCCTTTACACTGCTAAAATAAGGGGAACACCTAAATCACACATCGGGTCTCAATGAACCAAAAAAATATTTAAGAACTTAATCTTTGCTGTACATTGTGTAATTCGTTGAGAACAAAATGGCGTAATAACGATCAATGGAAACCAAAATCACCAACCGATTGAGGGTTAAATTCAAACTCACACCGAAAATCTAAGTAAACTAATTCAGTCACAAGCTGTTGCATTTCATCATGGCAACTCATAATGACTCAGGAGTGTGTATGGCCCCCACATTCAAACTCACACCGAAAATCTAAGTAAACTAATTCAGTCACAAGCTGTTGCATTTCATCATGGCAACTCATAATGACTCAGGAGTGTGTATGGCC
>JACXGK010010594.1:0-17641 GCA_016801125.1 Novumbra hubbsi | reverse complement strand
CCCATTCTAAGACACTTACCCCACACGTGCCGCAGGCCCATTCTAAGACACTTACCCCACACGTGCCGCAGGCCCATTCTAAGACACTTACCCCACACGTGCCCCAGGCCCATTCTAAGACACTTACCCCACACGTGCCGCAGGCCCATTCTAAGACACTTACCCCACACGTGCCGCAGGCCCATTCTAAGACACTTACCCCACACGTGCCGCAGGCCCATTCTAAGACACTTACCCCACACGTGCCGCAGGCCCATTCTAAGACACCTACCCCACACTGCAGGCCAATTCTGACCATCCGTTTCCAATTCCTCCATCAGAAATGCATGTTTACAGAAGAGGCCATCAACCCTGGAAGTGCTAGCCTCTATTAGAGAGGGATTGGTTCACATGATGTATTGAGAAATGGCGATTAGCTGTTTTGTCATTATAGGAGCGGGAGAACTGCCCCTTTAGGTTCTCCCAGAAACTTAGTAGACTATAAGTTATCCAATATAATCTACCCAAGATAATTTATGACAATCTTGTAGGTGATACAACATTTGTCACACATTTAGTGTTCAGCGACGCATGACATCAGTGTACAACCTCAGTGCCAGACAAAAGTATATAGAGTAATCCACCATAATGGGCATTACTTTTGCATGAAAAACCACATTTGATTTCTTGTTGGGTGGACAAAGGAAACATAAAACACATTTTGATGTGTGGGTCAATAGTAAACCTAAAATGTAAAACTGCTTAATATGGCGATGGAGGAGAATTAAAGGTATTTAAAATGCATGTTACATTCAGTAAAAACAATTCTGTATTTAAAGAATGCCTGTAGGTTTACCACTGTACCGATATGTATGTGTGTAGTATGATGTATTCTGTGTGTGTGAGTGAAAGAGAGGGTGTGGGAATGTGCTGTGAGCAAGTGCTAAACATCAAGAACATTCATAAAAGGGAGTAAACCTTCTAGTAGTTCAAGATTAAAACTGATATCTGAATATCTATAGCAGTTACCGCATTAGCTGTAACAGATGCAATCACAGACTTTCAAGTAACCCTGATTTGGTGATACTACTCTATCTCAGTTGACGATTTCCGCAAAGCCAAATCTTTAAAATGTCAGTGTCCGATTTCGAGCCTTTCAACTCTTTCTAGTTTCCCTGCTGATTAAATAAGCAGAAAGAAAAACATCTCTGCATTTATGATTCCCTCAAGAAGTACATGAACAGTGGAGAAAATGGATCCCCAGCCCGAAGGAGATTGACAATTATTTTGTGTTTCTTCCATTTGCGAATAATCGCACTAACTGTTGTTGCAGCTGCTTGGCGATGGAATTGTAACCCATTCCAGCCTTGTGTAGGTCTACAATCTTGTCCCTGACATCCTTGGACAGCTCTTTGGTCTTGGCTATGGTGAAGAGTTTTGAATCTGATTGATTGCTTCTGTGGACAGGTGTCTTTTATACAGGTTATACATAGGAGAGAGTGCTCCTAATCTCAGCTCGTTACCTGTATAAAAGACACCTGGTAGCCAGAAATCTTGCTGATTGATAGGGGAATACTTCAAACTCAGTTCACACATGTTTTCATGAAAAACAAGGACATTTCTAAGTGACTCCAAACTTATATATGTTCAGTGAGGAGAACAAGTATTTGATACACTGCCGATTTTGCAGGTTTTCCTACTTACAAAGCATGTAGAGGTCTGTCATTTTTATCATAGGTACACTTCAACTGGGAGAGACGGAATCTAAAACAAAAATCCAGAAAATCACATTGTATGATTTTTAAGTAATTAATTTGCATTTTATTGCATGACATAAGTATTTGATACATCAGAAAAGCAGAACTTAATATTTGGTACAGAAACCTTTGTTTGCAATTACAGAGATCATATGTTTCCTGAAGTTCTTGACCAGGTTTGCACACACTGCAGCAGGGTTAGGGTTCTTCCTCCAAACACGGCAAGTGGAGTTTAGACCAAAAGGCTGTCTCATCAGACCACATGACCTTCTCCCATTCCTCAGACCGAAGGTAATTGACCGTCATCTTCAACTTCTTCCATTTTCGAACAATTGCGCCAACAGTGGTTGCCTTCTAACCAAGCTGCTTGCCTGTTGTCCTGTAGCCCATCCCAGCCTTGTACAGGTCTACAATTTTATCCCTGATGTCCTTACACAGCTCTCTGGTCTTGGCCATTGTGCAGAGGTTGGAGTCTGTTTGATTGAGTGTGTAGACAGGTGTCTTTTCTACAGGTAACGAGTTCAAACAGGTGCAGTTAATACCAGTAATGAGTGGAGAACAGGAGGGCCTCTTAAAGAGAGCTGGAATTCTTAATGGTTGGTATGTGATCAAATAGTTATGTCATGCAATAAAATGCTAATTAATTACTAGATTCCGTCTCTCACGTTTGAAGTGTACCTATGATAAAAATTACAGACCTCTTCATGCTTTGTAAGTAGAAAAACCTGCAAAATTGGCAGTGTATTAAATACTTGTTCTCCCCACTGTATCTCACTGAGTAAAAAGCAGATAATTTTATAACTTATTTGAAATGTGTTTTTCTGGATTTATTTTGTTGTTATTCTGTCTCTCACTGTTCAAATAGACCTACCATAAAAATTATAGACTGATCATTTCTTTTTCAGTGGGCAAACGTACAAAATCAGCAGGGGATCAAATATTTTGTTCCTCCACTGTATGCTGCCATCTTGTCTCTGTGGCACATTTCATTGACTGTGCCAGACGAACGTCTTCATGACTGGTTAGGGTTAGGATTAGGGCGTGTTAAAATTGCAATATGTCAGACAATCCCCAGATTGATACATTTCACATAAGTAGGATATAAAGCACATATCTGCTTTGACCAGCTTTGGTTTTCAATTCCCCCCAAAAAGAAATGCAAAAATATAGATTTGTATGAAACTATTAAAGGAGCACTTCAGTCACATGAGAATCCATCTGAAAAGCCTCACATGGCAAACAAATCCTTGGTTTAGAAGACAAAATATATGTGTTATTTTGAAACAGAGAGCAGGATATCCCCCTTGCCAATCGACCTGATGCACGCCTGAAGCATATCTTTATTGAGGTGGTGATATGACTGATAATATCTCTGAGCAATTTTGGGTAGCCTGGCCATTTCAATTGACTGATTGTATGACATTTCAAAATGTATTTTATCACCTTAATGAGTGTAATTTAGTACTCTGATCGATCCTGCCAGATGTATTTGTCTTCAAATACCAAAGATATTTTTCATATATTTAGCGAATTGGTAGATTTGATGCAGGCCAAAAGTAATAAAAAAATAGGTGGGGCTTACTGTTACTTTAAATGGGTTTGGTATGCACCCAGAATATTAACATTATTATGTAATG
Organism: Novumbra hubbsi; assembly: GCA_016801125.1. Lineage (NCBI taxonomy): Eukaryota > Metazoa > Chordata > Actinopteri > Esociformes > Umbridae > Novumbra > Novumbra hubbsi. Next base: position 14,268 of record JACXGK010010594.1, on the reverse strand, counting down.
TCGTGGCAATAAGTAGCTCCTTCAGTACACTTACATTAGTGAATGTTTTATAGACTTTTAACCACTTCTTTATGTCTATATAAAAGTAGACTGAGTAAACTGAGTCAGTAATAACATAAGAAGGCACACTGTTGTTGAACAACCATGAACATTATCCTTGCATACGTCCTACAGTTGTCAAACTATTGGAGAATGTGGTGGAAACTCAAAGACATAATTTTTCCACAGACTTGTTGTGGGTTGGGTTGTGGGTTTTTTACAAAGATTAACATGAGTGCAACAGGTTGTATGTTCCGTCAGGACACCTGTTTCTTCAGGATTGGAATAATGATTAAATATTTCAAATGAATATGACGATTGGGACTATGAGCTAAGTGGACTATCATCTCCTCAGCAATAAAATAAAATAGCCTTTACAGACATCAGAGCCTAGCAATACAGTATTTATGATTATGTTAAAGGGTTATTAGCCAGTGTTCATGCAGCTTGGTAAATTTGGGCTTCATCAAGGTTTAGGCTTTTTATTAGTAATCTTAAGTAGCCCATAATCTGGGTTTGGTAAATGTAGCCAGGTTATGCGATCCATGTCCATTAGTATAGCTCAGTGGGGCCCCAGGTTCAAATCTGTGCTCTAAGCACATCCTAAATCCTCTTCTCTAAATGTTCTCTGACTGACGGTGTCATTTACCATTAAATTATGCATTTTACGCACCACATTTCCTATTCAATGGTTTTCTTGGTAAGCATATATATTACTGTGGTTGTAAATGTAACAGTATATGAAGGCCTATTGAAAATGTGTTTATAATAGATAACTAGGCAGAAATTGCCTAATTGATTATGTGGGACATATATATGAGTCATATTTCATCAACTAAAATGAAGCCTATTTTGCCATTACACAATGTATTGCTGATGTCAAGAGCAGCAGGAACTCCGGACCTACAGTGCTCCAACTTCTTCTTTGTGGAGTTGTACGGCTGGTGAGGGTCGGGTGTAAAACATAGAGTGAATAAGGGGAATCAATAATGTTGATGAGCACCAAATTTCATGGTTTAATTTAATACATTCATGACCCAACGTCAACCCTCTTTGTGCTAGGCCCCCAGGCTAAAGCTCAGGGTCACACATTACTCTAGGTTCTAACCTTGTCACCAAATGGTGCCGTGCAGATGATCAACGGTGGATATTCCTGCCGAGTTTATCGGTTGTGTGCAGTTGGCACCTGTTTGACCTCGTCACAGAATTTATTCAGTAATGGAATGGCTCAACCAACTTTTGTCTTTTTCATTTTTCCCGTCATCATACCAATGCTGATTTGTCAGACTATGGGCTACTATTCTGATTTGTTATTTGGATCAACATTTGCTGATGCCACTTTTTGACTGTGCTGAGTATACATTTAATGTGCAATGAAATAAAGAATGTCTCTCCCCAAACTACCTCTGTCAGACTAGATGGCCACATGCTTCTGTTTAATTAAGGGAGTCATGACAAAATATTATACTTCAATGTCCATGGGGCAATATCTTATGTGTGATAATTTCTTTGGTTGATTAATGTGATTAGCAAAAAAATAAAAAATCTGCGATCACAGTTAAAGCCGTTGCACTCATTTAATGTTGCATATTTATCTGCCTAGTGAAATTTGACCGCAATGAACTAAGCACATGCCTTTGGTGCTCGGATGGATGCATCTGGTGGTAATGGATGTCGTTAGCGCGACTGGATGCAGAGACTGGCGGCGCAATGCCATTCGGAAAGGCCCCCCATCAGCCGTCAAACACAATTCAAAACAATTACAGGGCCTCTTCTTTTCCGAAAGGATCGATGTGATTAAATGTACAAAAGAGGCACAGCGCAGGCAGGGGATGTAATAAAAGCTGGCACACGTGTGACAGGAGCGATGATCCTGACTTGACAACCGCGCACACCCGTCAAGGAGGACGATGCATCATGTATGCCCCGGGAGACCCGAGACCCAAGAGAATAGTTTCCTAGTTGTTTTTGTTCAGTGTGGAAGATACTGCTGTTGCTGTATAGAATGACCAGTGTGCAAGCTTGCAGAGACACTGGAATCAAACTGACTGATAATAATAAATCCATATTGTCTGAGTCAATGCTGGATTCTGCTATTAGTGAGCCATAATCTGTTGGTATGTTGTACGGTGACTCCAATAAAAGTATTACAGTCTTTTAACTGTTTTACAATGTCTGAAGCCCTTTTTTCGCCCTCAGAATAAACAACAACATGTGCAACATTTCAGCTTACAGTAAGCATCTAATTAAAACCACTTGAGTCTGCAATTCCGTAGAATATAACGGAAACCTCAAGGGACCTCCTTTGGCATAGTAATAAAGCATTTCCATTTGCTTGCTGACTATATACGGCTATGTTTGTTACAGTAGACATGTATGTGTGTGCGCAGTGCACTGAACATGCTTCTGGGTGAATTATTTCCTCATGCATATTACACTACAGACCACCATGCATGTACCAGAGACTTTCTTCAGTTGCATTTCAATATGACATGCTAAACAGAAACAACGGTTGTGTCCTCCTTACTGAGACAATTGGAGGCTGAGGGTGATTAGTGATTAGAGAGTCACCAGGTCCCCAGGTTAACCCACCTAGGTTTAGGGGTCTCCCATCAAGGGCCACTTGGACCCCAGGTTAACACACCTACCTTAAGGGGTCTCCCATCAAAAGACTAACCAGGACCCACCATGTTTAGCATCTGTGGGGGATGCTCTAACGGAAGGTGGGGGAGCACAAAGTCTGCGCTCTTTGGAAGAGGACTCTAGTGCCAACCTCTGAAGCTCTGGTGAACTCCATGCCCAAGAGGGTTCAGGCAGTGTTGGGAAATAATTGTGGCCACACAATATATTGACAGTTTGTGCCCAATTCTGACATTTTTACTTAGGGGTGCACTCACTTTTGTTGCCAGCAGTGTAGACATTAATGGCTGTGTGTTGAGTTATTGTGAGGGGACAGCACATTTGCACTGTTATACAAGCTGTACACTCTCTACTTTACATTGTAACAGAGTGTCATGTCTAAAGTGTTATCACATGAAAAGATATAATCAAATATTTACAAAAATGCCATGGGTGTACTCACTTTTATGAGATACTGTATATACACACAAACATGCTTGGGTGTGATCATCTACAAGCTGATCAAGGGAGAATAACGCTGTAAGGATACACTTCCCCTTTAAGGCCGTTAATGTTGCTCTAACATGGGAGTGTTGCTTACCCCCACGGTAACCCCCTTTAAGGTCGTTAATGTAGCTCTAACATGGGAGTGTTGCTTACCCCCACAACCCCCTTTGTGTCAGAGGAACTTGTGTTCACATTGACTGACTCAATAAATGCCTCATCCATGAAAAGGGATGGTTACGTTGTATCCTCAAGGTTAAATAAATGTTGTGTTGCCACTTGGTTTTTATGTTTCTATAATGAGAACGAACAGCAATGCAATTCCCATTTGTCATTTTTTTGCAGCTTGCCAACATTGTTTTGGACAGTTACATGGGGTCTGGGCACGCTATGTCTTTGAAGCTCTTTGATTCTGTCTGAGTGCTGTGTAATTAATTTCAGGTAAAAATAAAAACACAATCCAAACCTTGATCGGTGATGTGTCGTCAAGGTTGCAACACATTAGCAAAATCCTGAATAGGGCGTGGTCTATTGTGTACTTTGCACGCACAATAGTAGATCATTTTAGAAGTTTTAAATTGAGGTGTGACTGAAAGCCCAAAACTATAGTGTTATTTAATAAATTATAGTACATTATATAGTAGTTCTTTTAATTCATATCCTTTTTTGTTGACTGTTAAGGAGGTTCATGGTTCTTGCTTCACAATTCTGAAATAAAGATCTTCTCGTTGTGACACAGAAATGCCAGCTTTTCCCCTGTGCAAGTAACACTTTCAATCCTATTACTTCATTACGGTGCCGACACATTCTGTAGCACGTTCTCCATTTTGTATCACTCATTTATTCTTAAACTACTCTCATCTTAAACTTGTCCCCAAGGAAAAAGGCAGATCAGGTTGCAGATCATTTCGAAGGCCGAGCTCACCGAGACGAACAAAGCTGATCAGCCAAGGCTCGTCAGGAGAGGCGAAGTCCTCCAGAGGGAGAGGGAGAATCATCTCTGCCTGGACTTGATTTGCATTGTAAATTCACTTTGCTTCAACGCAGCCGCGTCGCAGTTCTCGCCATTCCACTCACAGCCACCAGAAGCATGATCCAAGTCCCTGTTGCTCTCAGCTTATTGCTTAACACTTATTTCCCTTCCCGTCGTGTCCTCCTCTTCCCCTAGTGTCCTCCTCTTCCTCACAAGATCTTCTCTTTTTGTCCGCCCTGATAAAAAAAGTTAATTGAATTGGATCCTAATCTCTTTTGAGACGTGTCAAGGGGAATAATAAATAAATAAAAAGCCATTAGCGAGGGAGGAACAGAATTGGAATCCTGACGCCCCCCCCTCCCCTGTCCCTTTCTAGATTCAGCATTCAGTGCTTGATGTATGGATTGACCAATAACCCCCACCCCCATACCCCCCTACTGTTATTGTACAAACACTTTGAAGAGACACCATGGCCTGGTGAATTCGGGGGTGTTGCAGACTCCATCATCACAGCGTTGATTGTCTATGTCATTTCCGCCTGTATGTGACACATAACCCATGGCAATACATCAGTAGAGAATGGGGTGACATCTTTGATCGCGTGTTCGGATAAGATGGTCTTATCGAGAAAACAGATTGGGTCAAGGGGTGCGTCAGTCTTAAAAGCCATCCTCGGTGAAGAGGAACATATAGGGCTAGTTGAGAGACAGATAAATGTGACTGTTTTATTGAGTACCAATACCTTTTTACTTATTGACGAATCCTACATAGGCACGTCTGCTTATTTTTGTGTAAAATATATTGAATACATTTTGTATATCCTAATGAAAGTGCAATGTCATTAACTACTGTCATTAACATTAAGTTGGTCAATTACCTCCAATTGGTTGGTAATATGGCTGGGAATCTGGGAAACCATTTACTGCTCCACAAATCAAGGGAACACTTAAATCACACATCAATTATTGATAAACAAAATATATTTAAGAACAAAGTCTTTACTGTACACTGTAAATCGTTAAGAACAAAATTTGTTGAGAACGTAATAATGGTCAATGGAAGAAAAAAAAAAATCACACACTGATTGAAGGCTGGATTGAAACTCACATCAAAAATCCAAGTAAACTATTAAAATCACAGGCTGATCAAACACTGATCAGGGCATCAGTGAGGTCCTGGACAGTCTGTGGCACTGCTTGGCGATGTCAGATGCACCCAGAGGTTCTCAATGGATTCTGGTCCGGGGAACATGAGGGCCAGTCAATGTCTTTGTTATCCAAGAACTGGCCTACACACTCTGGCCACAAGAGGCTGGGCATTGTCCTGCAAGAGGAGCAACCCAGGGCCCACTGCACCAACCGAGGTCTGACGATGGGTCTAGGGTACTATTGGCTAACACATGGAGGTCTGTGAGACCCTTCAAGGATTTGCCTCTCCAGACCACCACTGACCCACTGCCAAACCAGTCATGCTAGATGATGTTGCAGTCAGCATAACGTTCACAATGGCATCTCCAGTCTCTGCAACGTCTGTCACATGTTCTCAGAGTGAACCTCCCTTCATCTGTGTCGAGAACGGGCGCAAATGGCGGACCTGCCAAACCTGGTTTCTTGTGGCGAATCCCAATGGAGCTGCATGGTGCTGGACTGCGGGCACAGGTCCCACTAGAAGACACCAGTCCCTCATGCCACCTTCATGGGCCCCAGTAGCCTGCTGGAGGTCATGTTGTAGTGCTCTGACAGTGCTCCTTCTGTTCCTCATCTCTCTAAGGAGAAGGTACTGGTTTTGCTGCAAGGTTGATGGCCTTCTCCGGTCCTGTCCAGTTCTTCTCAGGTAACAACATGTCTCCTGGTGTCTCCTCCATGCTCTTGAGATATCTTGGATGAGCTGTACTACCTGTGCCGCTTAAATGGTCTCCAGGTACTGCCTCATGCTACCAGTAGTGACAAGGACACTAGCAAAACACAAAACTAGAGATAAATCAGTCAGGAGAATAAAGAGAAAGTAATTGTCAGTGGCCACCATCTGTAAAACCATTCCACGAGGCAGTGTGATGGCCTGGCCAATGTTCTGTTTGGAATGTCCTCTTTCCGAGCATTCATAAGGATGTCAATTTGACCTGTGTCACCTTCCTAAATATCGTTGGACACCAGGTACACCAGGTTATTCCCTGAGGGCATTGGCTTCTTTCAGCAGGATAATGCACTCTGTCACACCTCTCATATTGTTTAGCAATGGTTTGAGGAACTTTTGAAGCTGTTGCTCTGGGTTCCAAAATCTCCAACAAGCCCGATCCACTACAGCTCCATTTCGCAACATACAGGACTTGAAGGATCTGCTGTTAAAGTCTTGGTGCCAGATACATCAGGACTCCTTCAGAGGTCTGGTAGAGTCCATGCCTCGACAGGTGGATGCTGTTTAAGCAGCAACAAGGAGGACCAACAGCATATTACATTAGGTAGGTGGTCATAATGTTTTGGCTCATCAGTGCAATTGTAAAGCTTGTTTAACTTTATCAATACAAAGGGTTGTTTAAAGGAAGTACTTCTGTCTCATAAAATGCTTGAAGATAATACACAAAATTGCTTCCAAAAGTAAAACACCATTGTTTAACTGTGAGTTATTCTTTTTGACCTCAATTATCGGGTAGATTTAATTTTCTAATTTGTTTATAATTACCCAGCCAACCACAGTAGCCTGTTTACTTTCTGGGTGTACTCACATTTGCTCAAAGCAACTCGCAATTTACCTTATAATTCCTAATTGATTGGAAACTCAGGGTCACCAGCTTGTTGTGTTGATTTGTCGCCTGTGGTCTGTGACAGGCCTACTTTTAGGCCGTGAATTTATGGTCACTTTGCAGCTCTGCACGAAGGACTGTCCTCCATATTTCAAACTGTCACTTCTATTCACGACTCTTATGTCGTGTTTGTGCTAAATAACCCTCAGTTGCAATGCTAAGATGCTAATGTCACCGCTACTTGTCTGTCACTTCTTTAGCTCCTTAAGCTGCAGCAACAAGAGAGGCGGATAGACAGGATCTAACACTACCCACCTGGCCAATTAGAAGGAGGGAGGAAAGTGAGAATAAAGTGTGCGAGATGGAGTCTGCCTTCAGGACCAGGTACTAGTACTGATTGCGGCAGTGCTCGGCAGTTGCTAGGCAACACCATCTATCTGTTTTTGAGCAAACCTGTTGTGGGTACAGCCTATTTATTACATGTATAAATCGCTGGTAATCTCTGCTCTTCAGACGAGGTGTGATGCCGGCACAGGAAAAAAAGCGCCAGTGCTGCTATTTACTTTTGGAAGGAATATCTCAATTTGAGCATTTCAAAACGAGTGTGAGGTCAGTAAAATAAATAAGCATCTGCTGGGAGGAAGAAATGCTTTAAGTGTTGTTTGCTGCAGGCTTTGGGTGCTTCAAGCTTCTTACAGTTTTTTCAGGAGGTGTGTTGGTCTGCTGAGATGGGTTTGTTCAGAGAGCTTGAGGTACAATGCTATATAGCTAGATAAGCAAGAGGAGTTCATGTGCTGTCAGTGTCCCCCCTTCAGAACCAATAAATCTTGTATGAAACCCCAGGTGAGAATGAACACTTTGGGATAGTTTAAGGACAGATGAGCTATCGGTGATATATATTTTCTGGAGGCCTGTGATATATGTATGTACTCCTTGGCAAACGGTAAAGTGAGCAAGCATAAGTGATTGTAGTGACGTTGCAGGCATACATCATACAGAAACATGCGAGGTGTCAGAGCATACTCAATATCAAATAGCTCTGCTGGTTATGAACTACCCAGGGGTGAAAGTAGATTCAATTTATTTCCAGTACATGACCTGCCATATTCACACAAGTGACAATATTCAAAATATTCACACTATTCACAATAAGTGTTGGGTAACAACTCCCTCCAAAAAACGATATAGTAGGCAATCTAATAACTAGGTAAGCTGTAAGCTATTTAAGCATGCCATTCACAACTCATCAGAAATCTAGCCTCTTTTTTGGCTATGTGTTGGCACTTTTTCATGGTTCTGGGGTTATTTTTCTGTATTATAAATGACAGGTAGTCAAATGAGCCAGTTCATTTACTTGGATAGAAACGACTCATGCCCAACACTAGAATGTCCAACATTAGTCCATAAATATATGCACCTGTCCTCATCTCATCCAATAACGAGTTTGAGGGTATAGCTAACCGCTTGTTGCAAGTCTGTTTTCTCTTTTTAATGCAACTAAAATATTTTATATTAGATAATGGTAGTTGCCTTTCGTTTCCTTGGGTTTTTCCTTTAATTATTAAATGTTCCTAGGATTCTGCCACTGGTGGGAGCTCATCACAGCCCATCTTGCGCCAATTCATAAAAACATTAGCCATGCTAATGATGCAATAGGTGAACAAATCAACTACACAATTTTGCAACTATCACACTTTTTGTTTGTTTAATCTAATAACACTCGCAGTGCCATGGAACTAAGACAATTTTCATCTACAACATATTGTGACGCATGTTTGATAATCTGTGCTTTGAAATAAGAAAGAGGGATGGAGAAGCAAAAAGATATGGGAGGCTCTAAGCCAGGCGCTGTCTATTAGTGCCACGTTTGCCCAGATTCCCCTCGCATGAAAGGTACACTCCCTAACCGAGGCGGTTTTCTCTGTGTATGTAATTAATACATTAAATATTATATCTGTCCTGCAGCCCACATCTGCTCGGTTCAAAGGAGGTTTTCCATCATGGCGGAGAGCCCGGGGCCCCAAGCGGTGGCGAGCACTCCAGCCCCCGGCACGCATGGTCATGTACACAGGCACTTGTATACACACACATGCTGCCTGAGCCGGGCCAGGTGGGCCATGGGGCCTACTGATCACAGGAAACAGGCTGCGCTTAGAATTCAGGTGAGGATGGACCAACATGGTCCCCAGCAACAGTCCCTGCCTTTCTTACCATTCTCTTACTCCTTTGTGTTTTACTCCAGACAGCTATGGTTCTAATGGAATGTTAATAGCCCTCCCTTGCTCAAAAGACAACAACGAAACCACAAAAAAACATTTGGTGGTCTGTCTGAAAAAAGGCTTTGTTTATTGTAATTTGCCCTGGTTTCCAGGAGAGCCTTCTGCTGTGTTCCAAAACACAACCTCGCTTTTTTCTATACAGTGCACTGCTTTTGGCCGGGGCCATACGAAGAAGTGTCTTTGTTAGTTTTGACCATGAATCAGTTGCGAAACTGCCTAAAGACTTGGAAAATACTTTGGTCAAAATTGGCGCACTATGTAAGAATGAGTTTGTCATTTGGAAAGGTACTCTTGTGACCTCCTGACCTCCTTTCTGATGCTGTTTGATCGGTGTTGTCCCCTCACTGCTTTTACCCCTCACTGCTTTCACATTTAGAACCAGTTACATTACTATAAGCTAATAAATATCTTATTAGTACTGCATATGCAATACACAAAATGTAAGAGTTTAAAGATATAAACTGCAAATGATTGTCTGGAATGATTGTGCTATGTAGTCCTGTATATTCGATAAATATCAAGCAAGCAAGGTTGTGTAGACTACATTTTTATCCGTTGTAGTTACAAGTTACCTTTGTACAATTTGAATCATTAGTCTGGACTCTACTTCAATATAACAATATGATTGAATGTACTAGCCTATTCTGTCTTTCATTTCTATCCTCATTTAGGCTTTATTGATTTAATTATAATTCCCAAGGAAGGTGGTGTTACACCAGGGCCACCTGGGTTTGTGGGGTTAGCAATTGAATGTGCTTGCCTTGCCACATTGCACATAGCCTCTCCTTAGGGCAGCTTGGCATCCGTGTGCTCAATCAAGGTAAAAGGCCAGAGACGTTAAAGAATTATGGTCTACACTTCCTGGTTGAGCATGCATCGTGATAAGTAACAAAAAGAATGTTAAGTGTTTGGAAGATACATACGTATCTTGACATTGACTGTCCCAAGTCAACTAGGAGTAGAGCCTAAAATCACATCATGATATGGGTTCGAAACATTTGTTAAGAAAAAGGTTTTGTGAAGGTTTGTTTTTAAAACAATATTTTATTGTAAGACTGTAGACTGATTTGAATCCAGACTGAACCGTACACCTTCTCATTATAATTCGACTTATCCATTCTCAAGTTACAAGTAATCTATGACTTGTAAACAATTACAATTGTTTTTACTGTTCACTTAATGGATTAGCATTACTGTTTTGTAACCATACTCTATCAACACAAACCTCCTCAACTAAACCCACCCCAAACCTCCCCAACCAAACCCACCCCAACCCAAACCTCCCCAACTAAACCCACCCCAAACCTCCCCAACCAAACCCACCCCAAACCTCCCCAACCAAACCCTCCCCAACCAAACCCAACCCTAACCTCCCCAACCAACCAAACCCACCTCAACCCCAATCTCCCCAACTTTACCCTCCCCAACCCAACCAGCGATGAACCATCATGTGTGGTGATGAATGGTGACACAACAACAAAACACAGAAACTTGTATGACATGTTTTGACAGACATTTTGGCAATCGTCTCTTCCATTACATGATGACTGTCAGATATTGAGTTGTGTTGACATCCTCTACATTAAGCCGGCCGTCTTTCACTGCCAAGTTTGGCTAAGTGGTATCACCTTGAAGAGCTAACCAATTCACCATAGCACTTATAGAGGAGAGGGCAGTACAGTGGGGAACAATGTGGGGGATCCGATACGAAGAGTTGATTAGATGGAAAAGGACAAAGTTTAAACACGTAGCTTTTTACACACAGACAATGTAAGCCCGGGGAAATCTCATTTTCGGTACTTCTCGAGTTTAGCTTTAGCAGGTGACCCCAGGTTAGCTGCCATAGGCTACTGAATCCTTAAGGAAGCCTAAAACAAACATATCCAACAAATTGAAGGAGCAGATTACATTGAATTGATTTAAACACCTGTGTCGAGGGGTACAGTCACACAGCATGTATTTTGTGTTCTGCAAGGAGCAATACCATGTGTCTTAAAGGCTTTCTAACACACGAAGAGTACCCTTACTCTGACTTTGGTTGTTAGATGTTGTACGATTGTTGTACATATTCTCCATTTGGTAGAATTTGCATTTTCCATGTTGCTTTAAAAGTAATCTATTTGGTTAATGGCACTGATGTGACTAATTCATGAATTACGCTTTTGAAGAGTAAACAATCACCTAATTCGCCTAATAGTGCAAGACAGGGGCAAATCAAACAAAAACAGTATTCAAACAGAATTTAATTCAGTATACAGTATTGTGTCAGCATGTCTGATGACAGCAATAACAAGACGGGTTTATGGCATGTTTACAGTAATTACAGCAGCCATACACTAAATAACTCGTTTCTAGGCAGATTAAGCAGTGAGAATCTATTGAGCTGCATTTTCAGTGAACAACCTTATCTGTGTCAGGGAAATCCGCCCTAAGTAGCTTACCAAAAAATTGATAATATACTCTCTCATCGAATGGGCCTCTTACTAGCCTTGCATTCTACCCTAATTGTTGACCTTGACATCCAAGCTCACGGATCTGTTGTTTTCAACTCACTCTGTCTCTACTATCAAATACTACCCACAGATATGTATGTGGTGACAGATTTAGTCACCTTTTAGTATAGAAAAGGAGGGTTCTACTACATATACAGGCATTTTCAAGAAGAGGACATTGCTTTCTCAAATGAGCCTAGGACCTTTATGTCCTCAAATGGCCTCATAATCGTGAGAGATTTTGGTGACGTCAAAATAAGTGAATTTGGCCCACTGACAAGATCTATCGTGTTTTTTGCTTCTATTTTTCATCATTTTTCAAATTTCATACCTCGTAAATTTTTTATGCTTAGGGAGACAACTTAATTTCATAACTTAAAATGCCACAAGAAACATGACCTTGTTATTCTGTTGCAGTTATGTTGTAAAGTATTTTATGTGTGTGTCTGTTGCCTCAAGTAACAGTAGTGTTTCAGTTTTAAATGACATCAGAATCATCTTGATTAGCAAGTACGAATTAAGATGAATACTAAGAATTTGCTATGGTTCATGACAAGAAGTGCTATTTAAGTAGAAAAATAAAATGTACACAGTAAATAGAAAATGTGCAAACATTTACTGTATAGTAAATGATGATTCAACGTTAGATGTTTAATTGCCATTTACATGTTTCATTGGGATTGTTGTATGAATAGCATTATTACATTTATTGAAATAGATATTCTAGCAAATACTTAATTGCATTAATATCCTTTTTTATTAAAATGTCTATAGCTGCCTTTATTGTACTATTGTATTATATTAAATTAGTAATCAATTTCCTCCCGACAACTTTTTTAATACTGTTTCTTAATGTGAATCCCCTTTTTACAAAGAATAAAGGAAGAGGAAATGAGGGCAAGGGTTTGTTTCATTAATTGTAGCAATGTTGAGGCTTACTGGAGGCTCCTATTTACACATTGACAGTACAAACGGCAATCTCCATTTAATTAACTGACAAACATATTTTGTGTCCGTCAAGATTAGGCTGATTTACTAAATGTTTTGCATATTCGCAACATTTATTAAAATAAAATAAAACTTTTCCCATTGAGTAACAGTGGTAATTGTTACTAACGTAATGTGCTAATAAGGCATGTTTAATCAATGTATGATACTGATGATCCCACCCAAAAGATTGTTGCTCCTGTCCAGGAAAAGTCTGCCCCAAAATATTACCATAGAAAATGTACAAATTCTAAATATCAATATTACCTAAACTATTATACACTATTTACTACGATTTGGTTTCATTTCAAAATGAAGAAGTATTTTTATTGTTAAAATTCTGTCAGTCTAACATTGTAGGCTGGATTCTAAACAATGTCCCTTTAACACATTATTGAACTTACAAAACTGACAGAAACTAGGACACAAGTCAGATTAAAGACAGAAAATAGTACACAAGTTAGATAATATTTCAGAGGCAACTTCATGATTTACATGTACCACCATGACACACATATGTAGATAGCTTGTTTGTCAAAAGTTCTTTTTTAAAAACATCTACCCCAGTAGCTGCACCAGATGTACATTTCTTCCACCTTCAGACTGTGCACTGCATTTCTCCTGAGAACATAATTACATTGAAAACTAAACGTGTCGTAGCCATTATTGCTTCTCTAAAATGTTTTTGCTCACCAGTCTGCGTTTGGTTGCCATTTTTTTGTTTGTGACCTCATGGATGTTAGCAGTCTTTGCACAACAATACAAATTGCACTTGAACTGTTCACTGAGTTGTACGTGAGCCAAAGGCATTTATGGTCCTCATATTCCTGTGCCTGTTAGGTGGTGGGAAAGCCGCAACAACATACATGGGAAATGTTGTTCAGCAAACCTCAAGGCCCATCTGAAGTGTAATATATGTCCCCCACAACAGTGTATTTACGATGCTTGATGTTGAAAGGGGTCGTTTGCATGCTTTTAACAGGCTTGTGCTTGAACCCCAGTGAATGTGCTCCACGCACAATCTGACAGTATGCATGCGGACACTGGATGAACCCACACAGCCTCCCGCTCACACACAAGCTATTTAGCTGGCTCTACACAGGCAAGGTGGAAGGTGATTTGCAACGTGATATCAGATAAAACAATGTCCATCTCACAGGCTTGTGTGTTCCCATCCCATTTCTGTTTATCTGCGCTTATAGATTTTAAACAATCCCCCCACCTCGTCCTCCATCACAAACAGCGGGGATACCGTCGCTGTCAGGCCTCTCGATAAGGCCACTAATGACCATTTTCTAAACATCGCGGAGAGGTATGGGGTTAATGGGGAGCCATTGAATCATTAATGCAAACACATTAACCTTTAAATACCAGAAAGAGCTAGAACGCCTAGCAGAGAGAGACTATTGGACTAATCAACAGTTGAGGTAATTGCAGGCCCATTGAGTCTCATCTCCCCATCTTTAACTATCCCACACCGTCCCTCACAGTGAGTCTGACCCCCACCTCCCCATCTCTCCCTGTCCCACTCCGTCCCTCACAGTGAGTCTGACCCCCACCTCCCCATCTCTCCCTGTCCCACTCCGTCCCTCACAGTGAGTCTGACCCCCACCTCCCCATCTCTCCCTGTCCCAC
>JACXGK010010593.1:0-17642 GCA_016801125.1 Novumbra hubbsi | reverse complement strand
AACATCTAGCGTTTACACTGAACATTGAATTAAATGAAGACAAACCGTGAACTGTTGAGACAAGCACAAACAATAAACCACACCGGGTGTGGCTGTAAAACTAACCTAAGTAGGCTCCCCAATCAGAGTCAACTGATCGCAGCTGCTCTGACTGGGGAGCCCACAACGGCATAGAGATGGCTAGAGGCCTCTCCATGTGCCATGCCCTGAATGGGAGCCCCAAAGCACAGAGATGGCTAGGGGCCCGCATCCAGGACATGACAGTGTGTCACACACTTCTCTTCACCCATACTGATGGTGTGAATAGTTTTTGGGTTAATGGTCCTGGACATTTACAGTGACTGTGAAGACTCCAATGCTGTAGGCAAAGTCAGGAAACAAAACATTTGTGAGTCTGCATCCATTCACTCAAAGTATGTATCGGAGGGTCTAATTAGCCCCTACACAATGGAAGCCCAAGGGTGGAGTTCAGGGGGGGTTTAATTTGGGATTTACTACTTTAATCCAAATTGTAGTGTCTGTAAACATTTCTGGTCTTTTTCGGCACAAACCCTGCCCATGCCTCGAGGCATCTCTACGGTGAAGTATGATGGTAGCAACATTATGCTTTGGGAATGTAGAGAATGAGCAGCTTGTTAAAATTGAAGAAAGAATCAATGTGCCTGTGGAATGACATTAAAGGGGCAATTTTAATTAATTAATATTTATATAAGGTCTAAATACCAACAATGATACTTTCTTCAAGCTAGTCTATTTCATACATTGTTCCCTTAAAAAGTATAGTTTTTCTTAAAATGATGGCTTCTCAAAAAAAAGTGGTCATGTGGCCCAACTTGCCCTAGCTTAGGGGTAAGTTGATCAGTGTTGACGGGTAAATTGAGCCATTTGGGGGTAAATTGACCCACTGACTTTTTCAAGTTTAAATCTGAGCATGAAATAAAAATATATAATATCATTTTACAAATAATTTTCCTTTTGACTTAAGTGACTTAAGTGACAATCACTTTAAAAATGGTTCATCCTCCAACCCTTCCCATTATGAGTCCTGAAGTGTGGCCAGTGAGGAGGGCTAGTTAGCCAAAAGATGGGTCAGATCCTAACTGTGATACTGGGACAACCTAAGACAGGCACAGTCGTGCATCTGGTCACATCACACATGCTTTAAGAACATACTTGCACACTTACTGATGTATGCTACCTTTGGAGCATCAAAACCATCAGAGTAAGGTGAAACGAAACCTATGCTGAACCTGTCAGGCCTTCCATGGTGTGGGCTCATGTCAGCACAGTCAAACTATCTTGTGCCGTTTTGCACAATTCTAGGTGTTATTTGTAAAGTGTCTAGGTATGCTTGTTTTTTAAATAAGTGGTTGTTGAAATTATGATAATATTGAAGGTACCAACAACAAGTTGATCATGATATTCTGGTATAGCAAAAGGTATAGGGATTGGACTACTGAGGACTGGTGTTAAGTCATTTTCTCTGATGAATCTCCTTTCCGATTGTTTGGGGCAACTGGAAAAACGCTTCTCTGGAGAAGAAAAGCTTCTTCCGTCTTGTGTCAAGCCAACAGTAAATGCTTCTTAGCCAAGGGAGTGGGCTCACTACCAAATTTGACTAACAACATAGCCATAAATAAAGAATAAAGAATTACACCTCTTCCTTTTTCCTTAGTTTCTTTTGTCTATGTTAATTTCTTTTTTTTCTCCATATCTTATTTTTAATATTCTCCGTATCTGGCTCTGGTCTGTTCCCTTTCTCTGAACTGTAATCTTCTTATCATTGTTCTTATTACTACAGAATTGTATGTTCAATAAACAAATATATATACATATAAAAAGGAAACTCCCCCGGCCTTAATCCCA
Source organism: Novumbra hubbsi (assembly GCA_016801125.1). NCBI lineage: Eukaryota > Metazoa > Chordata > Actinopteri > Esociformes > Umbridae > Novumbra > Novumbra hubbsi. The sequence goes on along the minus strand of JACXGK010010593.1, from coordinate 15,776 downwards.
TTGAGAACTTGTGGTCAATCCTCAAGAGGCTAGTGGACAAACAAAAACCCACCAATTCTGACCAACTCCAAGCACTGATTATGCTTTTTCAAAACTTTTGGCCAAGGCTGTTAACAGTGAAGCATGTAAATCTCTTTCATATCAGATCAATCATTATTTAAGACAAAAATGAAACTGAAAATGATAACTTTTGAATATAATGTAATGTTTTAACAGCAACGGCTGTTCATCACATTATTACATTTTTTTTCCTGTCATGTTCAACTGAGATATGTGTTGATAATTCTGAATGTGGCTACAGGTAGATCCCTATAGTGGGCGCTGTTTGCTTGTTTTGTGATTACCGAGGGTTGACTGTTGGTAGGTGGGGTCACACCACTCAACAAGCCAAGATGGCCGACTTTGAGGAGCCACTGTCAGAAGGAGAGAAGGTAGTTCACTAACGTTTTTTGATTTAATTCACAAGATAATGCATGCCGTGGGTGTTGAATGTATAATGCTACTGGCTACTAGTTTGGAGCTACTGTGTCTTTAAAAAGATAATTCACTTTTGTGGCAAACGTTAATGTACGCTAGCAAAGAGTCGTTGGGGCTTGTTGGACTGCTAAGCAAGTAGCTATTACTGAACAGCTATCTTAAACGCCTCACTGGCAAACTTTTACTGTATATAAAATAAACTGCTAGTTATTTAACAGTTAAGTTACGTCAAGTAGTTCCCGATGTTTTCATAAAACGTCAAGATGCAACATTAGATATAAAATATTCTTGATATGTTGCGCAGATGTGTTATGCCAAATCAGGAAGTAGCCAACGTTATTAAACTACAGTACCTGCTGCTATGCAAAATACAACCCTAGTGCCATTTCCAGCACAGAGCTGTTTTAGCTAGCTAACATCAGAGGTTTTCTGGGTCAAACAGATAAAGTTGCAGCTCAAATGCATCCGCAAGCTACAGATGCCCAATATGTGTTGAACTGTGTACACTGAGTACAGTGAGTGCTTCCAGAAATAAACAGCCCTGGCAGCATTATCTGTTTTACAAACGCAGCCAAATTATGAAATATCAGAGAGTAATTAGTCATTTAAAATAGCACCCCGGATAATTTCTGTAAAGATTTGTTTCCCAGATCTTTATTACTGTGTTTCTGTTATCCAGTATTTACTAATCTAAAGGAGTCACCATAACGGACCAGTGTCATAGATTCATGTTCTATTATTCATTCTCACATCAATGTAGGTATTTTGACATAGTTCCCAATAAAGGTCAGTTTTATCTAGTTTTTTTATTATAGACCTCTCCTAATTTAAGATGGCACATTTAAAACCAATTACATTGAATGTTTTGCTTTCTGTGTTAATAAAAAAAGTTTATATTTTTTTAGCTGACGTTTAGCGGTGTTAACCGCCATGCTTTAATGAAATAGAATATATATATATATATATATATAGAATATATTTTGTCCAGCTAAATGGAGGACACACCCAACGTTTATTGAATGAAGAACATAAGAAGTTGCCTAGATTGGCATGATATTTGATTAGGCCAAGCTTATTTATTAGGCTTCACAGAGCATTATCATAAGAAAAAGGTTGCCTGCTTTTGAATAGGTAGAGACTAGTACACAACTTTGGACAGCTTCAGCTTTTCAACCAAGGTTTATAATCACAAGGTTACCCTGTCCTGAGATATTACGCCATCCAAGCCTATGTTTTTGTTTCAGTTTGGCAGATCCGAGATAGAACCCATTTCCAGATACCCTTTGGGGAATGCAGGTCAGGTTACAGGCAATTGAGAATCTGTTAAGTCGGGTAGTTTCCATAGAGACTGGATGAGTGGCAACCTTTTGAAACCATGACATGACAAAAAAATCCAACTTCCAGACAGCTATCTTCATGCGCTCATCAACAGTAATGACTGTGAATGCGCATATTTTTACTTAGCTTTTCCCCTGAACACTGGCGTTGCCAGCGCTATGTACCAAGTGAGCTGCACAAGACACTGGTTTCTATTTAAAAATTTTTTCTGAACTTATCTACGCTAGTTTCCAGTTTTGTGTCAGCTTAGTTCACTCTCACTGACTTTGAAAAGGAACCTGCTGTTTATACAATATTTTGGCTTAAGTCATGAAAAATGACCTTTCTAGCTCAATTATTTTGTTCCCCAAACCCTTTATAATAACGTTAAAATACAATGTTGGCTTCTGGTTTTTCTGCCCTTCACAGGTTCACATAGCAGCTAATTTCGTTACCCATGCACCCCCAGGGGAGTTTAACGAAGTGTTTAATGGTAAGATGGTTTGGCTTATAATAAAAGGAACTGAGAGTGTTTATATTCTATAGGGTGTAGTAGAACCTGTATTGTGTATAGTGTTTGCTGACTGAATTTTGTGTTTGACTGACCACTCATTGCAGACATCTGATGTTTATGAAATGATTACATCCCACTGATCTTTCTGTATTCACAGCCCCAATTTCTCAAAATGTTGTTGATTAAATTAAAAATGATATTCCATCAACCCCATATTGACAAAACGAAAACAGTCTTTTACAATTTTTTTACAGAATTATCCAACCAGTACTACGATTCAGTACTTTGTTGAGATCTTAGCTTTGTCTTTTTTGTCATCTCTCCCAGTTTTGTGCACCAAGATTTGGCCAGTTTTTTTTATTCTTCATGAGAGATCCTTTCAAGCTCTATTAGATTGTATGGAAAACATTGATAAACTGCAATCGTCTGGTCTACCCACAGATGTTTTATTTGGCTTAAGTCCAGGCTGGGCCACTCAAGGACTTTCACAGACTTGTCCCGAAGCCACTCCAGCATTGTCTTGGCTATGTGCTTTGTTGTGATTTTTAAAGGTGTACCTTTGTACAATTGGGGATCCTGATCCAGAGTGCCTCATTGTGTCAAATCTCCCTTTTTTAGTAGATTAATCGACACATACAATATAATATGTACAAGCTGCTTGTATGTCTTAATATTTTTATATTTATTAAGTCAAGACTTAAAGATCTAAATTCGCTTTGATCAATCAAACTTTTTATATAGCACATTTCTCAGACCGAATAAAAACTGTTAATGTGTGTAAATATTTCTTCGATAAAATGTGTGAATAACAGGAAAATAAATCAAAATTTATAATAAATGTTATGACAAGTTGTAGAAAATCTGTCTTGAGACCTTTTATAAAACAATAACAATGACAACTGTGCACCTCAGATCATTTGGAAAGAGATTAGATTAATACATTAAAGATGTGCGTGTGTGTGGATTTGCCTACTCACGTACTCTACGTATGTTTCCTACCATACCCGGCTTGTCTGGACTCAATAATAAATAAAGGTTGTGCCCTAATTTAATCATGATGTAAAAGGCTATTCCTAATTGTTCAATTGAATCAAATTTATTTAATTGCTGCATGATCTTTAAGAACGGAATTGGCTATTTCACAGATTTTTTTTTTCCCATGGCAAGGATGACTGTAGCAGGGTTAGGTCTTTGGCGCACAAACAATATTTCGGGGGAATTGCACGTTCTGGTGTATGCTTGGCACTGAATCACATATGTTCTCGCTTCTACATGGCCTCTGCGGGTTTGTGTCTGCCCAGCGACATAAAAAAATGCTTGGAAACCCATCAAACGTTGCTTTGATCTAAGTTTTTTTTGCTGGAATGTCAATGTAAGAATTTTACATATAAATATAGGCTAAATCACTAACACATCTTTGTGTCAATACAGACTAGCAATAACCCACTAGTATCAATAAGTAGATGGGCTACATCATTAATGATATTGGTGGGGCCAGTGTAATGGCTTTCTCCAAATGTTTAATTACTAACTGCATCAAACAGTATATGCAATATGGTGAGTTTACATCAAGTCCGTTCACACACCTTGGTTATGTTGGCTACCAAGTTAATTGACCAAGCCAATCACCATAACCTGTAATCCCAGAGCCTAAACAATTTCTCAAGCCACTGTTAAAAATCAATTGTGAAAATTCACTTTAACTGCTAAAAAGTGTTCTGTGACAAAATGGTGGTTGGCTGACAAACAGACATTCATGTTTTGCATTACAGATGTGCGACTCCTGCTTAACAATGACAACCTGCTCCGGGAGGGAGCGGCTCAGTGAGTAGGCCACTATGATGCTGGAATGTCAGCTGTTAAAAACAACTACCTTACTTATCATGTACTTAGTCTGTAGCTCAATAGATATCTGTCATGCGTACTGTCTAGTTATGTGTATTATTCACTATTAATATCTTCTCTCCCCTCTAGTGCTTTTGCCCAGTACAACATGGATCAGTTCACCCCTGCCAAACTTGAGGGCTTTGAAGAACAGGTAAAACTGATATATGGTTGCCTGCTTTTCGTGGCAGATTGCCTAACTGTTAAAGCATTTGGTCAGTAACCCGAAGGATAACTATATTGGATCCCAAAGCCAGCTATATGTTAACGATGCGTTCTTTCTTTATGTAAGAACCCTAATTGCTCCCATTAATCTGTACAGATATATAATGACAAAATCATGTGTGTTTGTCTATAGCAGAACAGGGTTCCCCCGTGATTATATTGACACAATGTTTGATTCCAGAAGTATGAAGTGAAGCTCCCCCTTATTTGCCTTTTTCATTGGTTGATACAGCTCGTTTGAATACTTTATTAAATATTATATTTGGTTGATGACAACTTCAGTCTGTATTCAATCGAGAGTGAGATTCTTTTTAAACGGGAGTCGTTTGATGGAATGTTCATTGTTTGGTTATTGCGCTGGAAGTACACTTCGTAGAATTACTTTCAATGCAATTGTACACACTTGTTCCACAAATACCTGACATCCATTTGTACTCAAGCAGCAGCTCCCAATGTGCTCGGGAGAGTTAAATATGGTTGCATGCCTCCTTCATGCAGCCTGTATGATACCATTTTATTTGAGTGTGGTTCTGTCTGTCATTTATCACCTGTTTTTATCCAGGTCCTGATAACAGAGCATGGGGACCTGGGCCAGGGTCGGTTCTTGGACCCCCATAACTGGGTGTCGTTCCGCTTCGACCACCTGCGGAAGGAGGTGACCGATGTTCAGCCGTATGATGGAAACAGCTCCCTGAGAGCCTGGAGAGATGCTTGTGATGCTGCGCTCAGCGCCTATGTGAAAGAGCACTACCCCAGCGGAGTCTGCACGGTAACGGGCACACATACATTATCATCTTTTAGAGCACTATGGTTACGCATGCCCTCAGCAAATAACCCAGTCGGCAAATCACACTTTAAAAAACAGAAGCAATATTGTGTCGATAGCTCATCGTTAACCGCACGCTTTGTGATTTCTTGACCTCTGTTAATTTAAGTTGCTAATCTGCTTTTAGGTTAAGTGTGCAAATCATATATTTCCCAGGTATATGGGAAAACTGTCGACGGCCAGCAAACCATCATTGCCTGCATTGAGGGTCACCAGTTTCAACCCAAAAATTTCTGGTACTGTCACAGCTGCGTCATTGTATATGGGTCTAAAAGTTGAGAATGGTAATGTGAACTGAGGTCTTTCTCTAATGCACACTGTGTTTACCTTTATCAGGAATGGGCGCTGTAGGTCAGAGTGGAAGTTCAGTGTTGGTCAGTCTACCGCTCAAGTAGTGGGAGTGTTGAAGATACAGGTAGGCTACTTACTACAAAAACAACATTTCAAAGGGTGTCTTTCTGTTATTATTTGATTATATATGCCAACCCCTTGTATCTTTTTAGGTACACTACTATGAAGATGGTAACGTGCAGTTGGTCAGCCATAAGGAAGTGGAAGAGTCTATAACAGTGACTGTAAGTGCACAATGTCACAGATTCTATTCACAAGCAGGATATTATAACACTTTTCCTGCAGTTCCTTTGAAGGGACAGTTCAAGGAAATCAATGCTAACAAGCAGTAGTGAAAGACTATGAGTCTAAAGGAACAGTTAGCTTGCTAACTGTCCCTCCAGAGTTATAGTCTGTGTTCTATTGCAAACACTAAATGGCAAATTCCTCAAAAATTCACGCAGAGACATAAATGTAATCCACATATCTTCCTGGCTGTGGGGAATTACAAAGTATTCCTTCAGTCTGCACCTGAGCAGCAAAAAGTAATTAGGGGCTAAGCAGCAAAGCTGCGAAGCACCTATTGTGTTTCTTCTTTTCAACTTCTTCTTCTGCCATTGGAGTCTATGGCAAAAAGTTGATTTTGTTTGGCATTCTTGTTAAGGACATTCCCCTCTATCAATTCACTAAGTTTCATATCTCTGCCTCACTCACTTTAGCGCCACCAACGGGTCAAAGTTGGACATACGTTTACCCATATGTCTGATATGCATAAATGAGGCATCCCTAGATTCCCTAGGTCATGCCGAATTGAATGCACCCTATGACGCCATTTTGAGGATATACAGATTGTCCGCCATCTTGGATTTTACATTTTCACGGGTCACAAATTTTGTTTAATTGTCACGTTTCTTTGCACAGTTGTTCTTTAGACCAAGTCGCCAAAAAGTTATCAGAAGGTTATTTGATTATCAAAGGGGTTTGTCAGTAACAGCCAATGAAATGTTTCGGCGAAGGTAAAAAACAGTACTTGAGAGCGTATCTCAGCAACCGTTGGTCCAAGGTTCACCATACTTTGTGTCCATGGTTGCTAGGAGGACCAGATGAGGCACACACGGTTTATCTTCAGACCAAGCCTCAAAGAAGTTATCATTTGAAATTGTGATATTCAAAATACTTTACCCGTAACGGCCAATCAAAGTTGACAACACTCCATTGACTGGGCTACACATTGACTTCCATCACCAGAGTCCCCCCCCCCCCCCCACACACAGACACGCTCACTCACTCACTCACTCAATCACACACTTCCTTACAAAATCACAGACACACACATACATTCACACACAGACAGACACACTCACTCACTCACACTCAATCACACACTCACTCACTCAATCACACACTCACTCAATCACACACTCACTCACACACTCACTCACTCAATCACACACTCCCTTACAAAATCAAGCCACAGACACACACACACACCAATCTTTTTACCCGGGAATAGTGAACTGTCATCTGGGTAAGAATGACACTCTGGTCCCCATGGTGAAGGTTACCCAAGTCTTACCCAGGAATAGAGCACTGTCCCCTGGGGTTAAGGTTAAGGTTAGGGTTAGATTGGTACTCTGGTCCCCAGGGTGAGTCAACCAAGTTTTACCCAGAGATAGTGCACTGTATCCCGGGTAAGAAACCATGGAAGTGAGCCTGGATCATGCCCAGTGACTTGGCCACACTCTGCCACTCGTGTGCCTTGTTATGGGGGCTAAGTGTCATTGGACCTCCAGGGTGACTCACCCAAGTCTTACCCAGAGATAGTGCACTGTATCCCGGTTAAGAAACCATAGAAGTGAGCCTGGATCATGCCCAGTGACTTGGCCACTCTGCCACTCAATGACTTGGCCACTCTCTGCCACTCATGTGAGTTGGTATCAGGGGCCTAGTCACTGGACCTCCAGGGTGACTCACCCAAGTCTTACCCAGGCATAGTGCACTGTATCCCCGGTAAATAATCCATGGAAGTGGCCCTGGATCATGCCCCGTGTCTTGGCCACACTGACTTGGGGCTCCAATGGCACCGGTACCATGGTGACTCACCAAAGTCTCACCCGGGAATAGTGCACTGTATCCCGGGTACAGAGTCACACAAGTTACCCTGGTTCTTGGCACAAAACCGGGCCACACTCTGCCCCGGATGTATTGGGGCCGGAGCCAACGGACACCCAGGGTGAATCACCCGACTCTTACCCGGGAACGGTGACCCGGAATCGGGCAAACCCACCTGGGAACTTGCCCCCCCCTCTGGAACCCAAACCGGGCATGCCTCGGGCCTGTCACTCGGTCCATACATTCCCCCAGTTACCCTGCTCTCCCTTGGGCCCTGGGAACCCACTATTAAGCCCCCTCCACCGATTAAACCAAGATAGGGGCGATTTTAAATTCTCCGGGCACCTGGTAACCCGGGAGTGGATTTTCGGAAAAACGTCCGAATTACGAAACTCACAAGTGGCCTTTACAATTTCGGCAGCAATCTAGTGCACTACCAGTCTTCTCCAAACGTTGGACAGGTCATGATCCAATCAGCTGTCAAGAAAGTTCTCTGATGATTTTTTTCTTTTAAAAGCATGAATCCATCAGAGTTACATCAAAGGAAAACAACTCACACCTTAGATTACCTTAGACTCAACTTTGTCCTCACTAAACAGTTGAAGTGCAATAAAACACAATGCAATAGACATCAGTACATTGCTCAGACACATCTAAACTTTTGTCAAGTGAATTACAATGTCCAATCATTGTCTGCAGCCACACTTCTCACCCAATCAGGTCAATCACCATGGACAAATTTGTTCAAGCGCTTTGTTTAACTTAGCCCCCACATGACTGCATGCAGTTTTAATTAACAATGTTTTCCACAAGCTGTATAATTGGTGTGTGAACCAGTTAGGTCAGTGTAGCTTATGGAACATGTGACTCTATCTAACATTTTTTGCAGAATGAGAGCCAGACTGCCAAGGAGTTTGTAGATATCATTGAGAATGCTGAAAATGATTATCAGGTAAGCGATGGATTTCTTTTGGTCATACCTCTGTGCTTTGTGGGTATCTGTATCATTCTCTTCATCCTCCTCTCTTTTTGCTGTAGACGGCAATCAGTGAGAACTACCAGACTATGTCTGATACCACCTTTAAGGCTCTGCGTCGTCAGCTTCCCGTCACACGCACCAAGATTGATTGGAACAAGATCCTCAGCTACAAGATCGGCAAAGAGATGCAGAATGCATAGAGCACCAAAGACTTACACCACTGGGCTGGCAACACACGCACACTCACTATCAATATCAGTCCTGCAAGGACACCAAAGCAATATACAGTACATCGCAGTCTGGGTCAAATCGGAAAACAAGGAAAAGAAAACACAGCTGCATATTTAAATGGTTTCAAGATCTATCTTGATTAAAAAATTAGTTAAAGAAAAGTTTGAGTTTGCTAAATCAGTGCTGATTTCTGGTTTCTTGTGAACAACCTCGCCAAGGGCCCTATTTTTGTTTTCTTGCTCTTTGTCTTTGTAGTAAACCAATAACGTACATACCAGTGATAACCTAAAGAAAGGATCGGATGCAATTGAAACATTTTTTGTTTTGTTTTTTAAACAAGGCCTTAGGCGTAACCTATGTAATAAAGGAATGTTAGAGGGAAATGTTTTTGTTTTTGGCACTTTCAGTTGCTTGTCCTTTGCTTGTGCTAACGAAGGCTACTGTAGCTAAAAGTCTGTATTGTAACCTGTTGTTCAAACTATTGTCTTACCTTGGCGACGAATACCATTGCTGTATCCTCTTTCAAGGACAACAGACGTCCACCAAGATTTGTTTGCCAAAATCTCTTTCCTGTGGTAAAGAACTCCATACAGAGCTCCTTTTTCTCCAATGTATATCCGCAGACCTATATATTGCTATGCTGTTTTTTTGTTATGTGAGTCTTAAGATCATCCCTCCCAGAATATTCAGATCTGTGCTTGTGCAAAGGAAAACTATACACTTGCGTTTCAGTATCTCGTTCAGGAGTGCATAATGTTACGGAATGTTCAGTTCGAACAATGTGCATTGTGTAGAGCCAGCACGCTGTCATGCTGAATTAAGGCATTTGTGTGTTCTGTACTGTAAATATCTGCAACGTTCTTAACCTTGGTTCCCACTGAACACACCCCTGTTCAAAGTGACCATAAGCTGACTCGGGATCATTTATTCTGTGCTGTGTTTGATGTCCACTGTACTACCACTGCAGTCAGATCTGATGCAACTTTCAGGACTCTACTGCTCCAATCTGTTGTACAAATAAAACAATTATTCTTGGCCTGTCTGTCTTTTTCCTTAAGACTTGCTATTGATTTATTCAGTACTAACAATGTTTAGCCAAACCTACTCATTCAAGACTATTTTTACTTTTGTCGACATAGTGCAAGAATATTGAAGACATCAAGGCCATAAAATGACACATCAAATCATGTAGTAACTTAATTGGTCTGTTGATAATGGAGGTCAGGTCATCTGATGATGCATTCCATCGCTCTCCTTGGTCAAATTAGCACTCATACTGTAGATAAAACAGTTTGTATATAACAATTCACACCTTCCTCCCATGCATCACAATGGGAATCACATGCAGAGATCATCCGTTTACCCTGTATGGAACTGGTTAGTTCTAGTTTGTAAAGCTTTTTGGGCTCTGCTCCTATTGGATTACCAATACCCCAGCCAATAAGGCACTGTTTATCAGAGAGCGGCACACCCCGCTTAGCCTGCCTTTTTCTTCACAAGAAAAGTTATTGTATGCAATCCACAGTGATTTCCAACAAGCCAAGGATGGTTTCACCACTACCAACTGCCAGAGCATTTGCTTCAAACCTTGAGCCCCCGACCATTTTACACCTGTATGTACCAGCTATGAAGTCCTTCCTTAACAGGAATGGGTGATGTGGCTTGCCTATTTTGCAGAGACAGTCCCTTTCATGGATGTCCTCTCCGAGGAGGACGTCTTGGCAAGTCACAGTTCCGACTGTCTCCGGGACTGTTCCACCATTTTCGGCTGAACAGTGGCTGAGTTGTCACGACTCCTCACCCTCGGGCTTGCCCCAAGGAGAAGAGGGGTACTGACCCTCTGGCAGTGAGGGAGGAATTATTATGCTCCTCCATCTCTGCTGCTTCTTGACGACTACGAAGAGAGAGACATTTTTAGGGCCGCGTGCTGGATGGGTATGCAATGCCCAGTGCCGTCCAAAGCAACATAGGTCCCCTCCCGTCGGAAGTATTTGGCTGAAGCATGGGAAGCCACATTTATGACGTGGGGGGCGGTCAAATCCTACTGTGCCTTAACCATTGTGCTGGGACACTGAGGAAGGCAAGGTCGCCAGGGTTTCGGGAGCCATACTGAAGCTGACGCAGACCAACTCCATGTCAGCTGGAAGGACGAAGGCAACGTCTGTGGTGCAGGTCTGGCACCTGTCTCTCACTATGCAGATGCATGGCAAGAGGCGACCCTGTGTGTTCTTCGTCGTAGTGCCACATCAACTTTCTGGAGTTGTACTCAATCAGGCGTGTGCTGCTGCACTTTGCGCCAACCTAATGGGGTCAGGACGTGTTGGGTTGGTCAGACCCAACCTGCCTACAACAAGGGTCAGCAACCTTTAGTTTCCAAAGAGTCATTTTTCCCCTATTTGCCACCAAATAAAATTCTTCTGTAACCCCAAAAGCTATTTGATGTCACAGCTTATATAGTTTTATATATAGTTACACTATAAATTCAAAAACTATAGTTAGTTGCATTTATGAAATTATAGAACAAGAATAAAAACAATTCTTGACATTCATTTCTTCCTGCATCCCATCAGAGTTCATGTATCTGCATAAGTGTCTACTCAGTGTCATTTACATCATTTGACTCATCACAGGCAATTGAGAATGCTGGAGCTTAGTTGATGTCCTCAATTTGCTTGTTGGCATTTTAATGACCCTGTCCTTAATGGTCTTTGCAAAGAGAGGCATATCTTTTCAGAACAATCAAACTTGTTTTTGAAGTTTGAAAATAAATGCTCAGATATTTTTATGAAGGATTCTTTCATGTATTCACCATCTGTGAACAGCTTTTTACTCCTTACTATCTCCTGAGCTGCTTGCAGCAGTCATTGAGTTTGGAGACTTGATCCATTTACAAAAATGTGAGGGGTGTTCTCACTTTTGTGAGATACTGTATATATATATAGTTCACAAACATTTACAAATGTATGTAACTTTTATGTCATAAAGCAAACATTTTACCCCCAAAATGTTTCACATTTCACATCCTAAAATGCATACCATAATTGTTTTCTTTACCTACATAATAACCTAAATCAATTTCTCCAAATGTGTCCCGTAATTATTTAAAATGTACAATGTATTCTTACATGTCAGATTTTCTTAATAAAAATTCCAAAACTCTTTACTGTATGTACAAGTATGACTTTGCTGCGCACATTGATTAATAACATTGAATCATGTAGTAACCAAACAAAAGTTAAATAAATCAAAATACATTTGTGGGATTTCTTTATTTAATGCTTGTGAGTTATTCAGCTGTGACAAGGTAGGGTTAGTATAAAGAAAACTAATTAAAAAAAAAAACTCATAACTAATAATCATTACCATTATGTCTGTACTGTAGTAGTCCATATTATGGCAAGAACAGCTCAAATAAGCACAGATAAATGGCAGTCCACAGGACATGGTTCCAGTAATCCATGTCCTTAGTCTGTTTGTCTTCAGCAAACTGTTTGCAGGCTTTCTTGTGCATCATCTTGAGAAGAGCATCCTTCTGGGAAACAGCCATGCAGACCGATTGGATGCAGTGTGCGGCGTATGATCTGAGCATTGACAGGGTGACCCCCCACCCCTTCAACCTCTGCAGCAATGCTGGCAGCACTCATACGTCTGTTTCTCAAAACTAACCGCTGGGTATGACGCTGAGCACGCGCACTCAACTTCTTTGGTCGACCATGGCGAGTGGACCCTGTCCTGTTAAACCGCTGTATGGTGTTGGCCACCGTGCTGCAGCTCAGTTTCAGGGTCTTGGCAATCTTCTTATAGCCTAGGCCAGTGGGATTCAATTAAAATGGTTAGAGGTCCAGTTAGACCAAATTACCTCAAGCAAAGATCCTTCACATCATGGCTTATTTTTGCGTTATGATTCAGTGCCATACATATTGAAGTAGTCTAGTAGATGTGTGTATGTAGTAAACAACGGACTCTCAAATAAAATAAGGAGTGTACAATTCAATAATATTTAACCAAAATATTATCTCGTGGATCGATTACATTGGGCTCTTCGTTAAGATCGTTACATTTCTGTGCCCTCAGTTCGGATTGGAGTGGGTATCTGTCCTCAAAGGATGTGTCCTTTGTCTCGTAGTGGCGCTTCATGTTGCCGCTTTTAATCACCAAGGTCTCGGAACATATTAAAACATATTGTTTTTTAACTAATCGTGGGAAGAATTAACAAATAAGAGCCAGTCCACATTAAAAGCTTTGTTTTCGCTCTCTGCTTTTCTCTTTCTAGGGCACGCCGTGTGAAATTACTTTTTTCTGACAAATTTAGTTCTCCGACTATTAGGCTACCTCTTGTCTATCTTCCGTTTGTGTCAGTGTGGGTATCACTCAAATTAGAGGCCAGTGCACAAATTAGATTGGCTGAGTAGCTTCACATTGGGTGATTTACAGGGCATATGCAATTGGTCTGAGTTTACTGGGCGCTAAACCAGAGTAATGGCTAGAAACGTTGTGCAGGTTAAAATGGAAAAGCTCAGTCAAAGTGTATTCATTCTCAACAATATATCAGTTATAGGTCCTGGTCCGGATAGGACACTGCCTGGGTCCGGACCTGGACCGCGGTCCGCCAATTAGTGACCCCTGGCCTAGGCCATCTTCATGTAGAGCAACAATTCTTTTCTTCAGATCCTCAGAGAGTTCTTTGCCATGAGGTGCCATGTTGAACTTCCAGTGACCAGTATGAGTGTGAGATCGATAACACCAAATTTAACACACCTGCTCCCCATTCACACCTGAGACCTTGTAACACTAACAAGTTACATGACGCCGGGGAGGGAAAATGGCTAACTGGGCCAAATTCAGACATTTTCACCTAGGGGTATACTTTTCTTGCATGGCTGTGTGTTGATTTATTGTGAGGGGACAGCAAATGTAGACTGTCATACAAGCTGTACACTCACTACTTTACAATGTGGCAGAGTGTCATGTCTTCAGTGAAAAGATATAATAAAATATTCACAAACATTTGAGGGGTGTACTCACTTTTGTGAGATATTGTATATATGCTAACCGGGACAAAGAGAACAGAGCACATTACTCCGGTTCTTAAATCTTTGTATTAGCTTCCAGTCAGTTATAGATTTTAAGGTGATGCTTTTAGTCTATAATTCACTGAATGGTTTAATTACTAATTAGCCCAAATACTTCTCGGATATGTTTGAAGATTATAAACCAAGCAGGCCTCTAAGATCTATGAATTCGAGTCAGCTAGTAGAGCCCAGAGCCCAAGCTAAACATGGAAAAGCGGCATTTAGTAGCTATAGGGCACACAACTGGAACAAGCTACCAGAAGATTTTAGACATGCCCCACACCTATCCATTTTAAAATCTGGTTTAAAACCACTTCTGTTTTCACGTGCCTATGATTGAGGGCTTGACCTCACTATGTGCCCTATAGCTTTAATAGCTACTTTAAAAGCCACATAGAATCCTTTACATTTTTTATTTTCCTTTAAACTTTTATCTCTTTCTTTTTTTATTTTAATCTGTACACGTTAAATGGAACACCATGTCTGTTTTAATCAAACTGTTTAAATTGTACTTTTAATGTCCTTACTATCTTATGTGAAGCGTATTGAATTGCTTCTGTGTATGAATTAAGCAATATAAATAAGCTTGATTGATATATATATATATATATATATTTTAAATAATATTTGTTCTTTTGTTTTTTGGTGTTTTTGTAATTTTGGAAATTGTTTCCATTATATTAAAAGAGTTTTGATAAAAATTCTGGGAGGATAGATGTAAAAAACAAAAGACATCTCTCATTCATTACAGACTGGACAAGGCCTACAAAGATGGATGGTTAACTGAATGTAAACAATATCAGTAGGCACATTTTTTTCAGAATTTTGGATAAAATATAGTCATACCTGCAAAAAAGTTGTTTGTACTAGTATTAACATCCTAGGGGAATATGAGAAAAATGTCTATGAAGTTATATTGTTTATCAGTCTGATCTTTAACTAAAAATATTTAAAATCGTTCTCAATTTGTAGAATAGTTAAAAAATACAAATAATTAAAGAAATATTTGAAAACACTCATGTTTGGCACCACAGAAAATCCATAGAGGTATCTTCCAATATTTTTTTCCCCCAAATTTAATCTGGGTGATTTGTCGTCCATGACTCCTGGTTTCCCTAGGGTATGAGTATGAAATGAAACGCATTCCAAACTCTACTAGTCATTGACAATACGTAAAAGACCGAATGAGAGCACATATGAAATGTGACATTTTTTTACTTCATAAATTAGACAATATATTAAAACATTCTACATGCTTGAAAATATAGATATTCATTGTGAATTTTAAGGCAAACGGAGAGATGATTAAGTAGGTTAAATCTTGGGGTCACCAAGTCTCCAAAATTAGAATAAGACAGTTATTTGTACATTTTAACAGTGGGTAGCCTCTACTCTAGTCAAGATATTAAACGCCAGTGCTTGAATTTAAATATCATTGGTACTTTGATTTGGAAATAGGTTCTATGGTCACAAAATATTTAAAAAATATATAGCTTATTGTCTACCAACACCAACCCAAGAGATGATTTGGAGAAACAATAGGGATGGTCATGCAGAAAAAAAGTAATTCCGACAGTGCACATTAGATGGTGTGAAATATTAAATGTTTCCTCATGGATGATTTAGCTTAATATTGTACTGTTGTACTGTTGACAGTGTGTAAAATGAATGATAGTTTAGTTATGGGTAAGTCTAATATTATACGAATGAAGTAGACATTATAGGTCCAGGGCCCCGAGATTGAGGCGAGGACACTGTGTTCAGGAGAACATGCTATCTGACACAGAACTTAAACACGCACATACTGAT